>SJYC01132545.1:0-11205 GCA_006408675.1 Madoqua kirkii
GGCCAATGTGGGAACTTCTACTAGGTTGAAAGAAGGCTGGGTGATAGATTAGAAAGGTAAGAACTACTAGTCTCTGTACAAAATTACTTTGTTTTGATTCAGGACAAAATCCATGTTGAGAAATTCCAGTATGGCAAACTGAATCACCACAGTAGATCACACATGGAAATAATCCGATATCTGGCATTTGATATGATTAGAAACTCTGACATAGATTTTAGATAATAGTAAAAATGATATACAATGTTATTAGATATGCATGCAAGCATGTTAAGTCAATTCAATCATGTCTGGCTCCTAGAGGCCCTATGGACTGTAACTTGCCAGGCTCCTCTCTCCATGGGATTCTCTAGGCAAGAATGCTAGAGTAGGTCAATATGTCCACTTCCAGAGTATCTTCCTGACCGAGGTATCAAACCCACATCTCTTATATTTCCTGCATTTGCAGGCAGGTTCTTTACCACTAGTGCCACCTGGAAAGCCCAATATTAGACATGTACTATATTAAAAGTCTTCTGACACATACCTACTGACTTAATTCTTATAATTAAGAATTTACTGACTTTCAAAGTGAGAAAACTATAGCCCGGAAAGGGCTATAGCCAAGATCACATTGTTACTAACAATTTGCCTTTGACCTTAGAATATGTGCCTTTTATTTACTTAAGAGAAGTGACCCATTTCCAAGGAAAATGTATGTAACTATAGATACATAATTTTATAAACCGGTAAACAAGTGTTTGATGTTGAAGCTGAAACATCAATGCTTTGGCCACCTGATATGAAGAGCTGACTCATTTGAAAAGACCCTGATGCTGGGAAAGATTGAAGGCAGGAGGAGAAAGGGACAACAGAGGATGAGATGGTTGGATGGCATCATTGACTCAATGGACATGGGTTTGGGTGGACTCCGGGAGATGGTGATGGACAGGGAGGCCTGGCGTGCTGTGGTTCATGGAGTCTCAGAGTCAGTCACAACTGAGTGACTGAACTGAACTGAACTGAAACAGTAAATGATAGCAGAGAAACTGAGTAAGATCCAATAGTTTCCTATAGAGTATTCAATACTTGTTGATCTCAGCTGTGTCCAACTCTTTGTGGCCCCATTGTAGCCCACCAAGTTCTTCTGTCCATGGAATTTTCCAGGCAACAATACTGGAACGGGTTACCATTTCCTGCTCTAGGGGATCTTCCTAACCCAGGGATCAAATCCAGGTCTCTTGCCTCTCCTGCATTGGCAGGTGGATTTTTTTTTTTAACCAATAGTGCCACCTAAATTATAAGGTTTTGTTTTGTTTGTTTGTTTGTTTGTTTGTTTGTTTATCTTGACAGCTAATGAGGCTTTGGTTTCTGATTTTCTCTGTTAAATTCAAGTTTTTGTCAGTATTTTCTGCTGGAAACCACTGATCTTTCAATGCTGGTGAGGATGTGGCACCTATCTATCTATTACCTATCTATCCTGAGTTTCCCTAGAACACCATAAACTTTCATTATTACTCGACTTTTTAACTTTCTGTAATATCCTATCAATAATTTTTATTTCTTGAAAACCTCTGATATGAAAACCTGAGATCTGATAACATTGTTTCACTAAAACGTTCCCTTATTTTGTCAAAGAAAAGTTAGTTGATCATCTGTGATCCTGTAATAGTTAAATCATATCTTTTTGCTTACTATCTTTTTGCTTACTTATCCTTCAACTCTATTTGCATTTCTCTGGCAGTTCCTTCTTTTTCTAAGTTCCTTATTAATTTTATAAAGTACAAGTTTCTGTACCTTGAGGTCAAAATGAATTAATGGAATCAGAGGAGTTTTTATTTCATTTCGTACTTGGCCAGAGGCTCCCCTGGTGGCTCAGATGGTAAAAAAATCTGCCTGAAATTATGGAGAACAATCCTTGGGTTGGAAAGATCCCTTGGAGAAGGGAATGGCTACCCACTCAAGAATTATCACCTGGAAAATTTCATGGACAAAGAAACCTGGTGGGTTGCATACATGGGGTTGAAAAGAATTGGACATGACTGAGTGACTAGCAGATCCTGAACAACTCTCTTCTTTTTGTAATTCTCAATTAATTATCTTCTGAATGTGTAAAGGATAAATTTTCAATCAATATCAATGACTTTCAAATATTTTTTCTATTGAATATATAATAGGCTTGTTCATTTCACATATTTACCAGTTCCAGACATTTGGAGAAATAGAAACAGGGACTAATTAGCATACAGACAGTAGTAATATTATGCTTATCTTACATATGAAGGCTTAGTTTCTAAGCTACTACCTAAATCAACATTACAAAATCAGTCTTTCACTGATTTCAGTAAACTAGAAAATGGTTCTCAAAAGCAGCCAGCCATTTAACAGACCTAGAAGTGCAGAAAAAAACACCAAGAGATTTGCCAAAAAAACAGATGCTGTGCTTGGAAGAAAAGTTTCCAACTTGGCATCAGGAGCTTACAGTACCATCCAAATGATTCTTCCACACTTTGGAAGACAATATTTTCAAACAGTCTAAGTACACAAAAGCCCAGTTGAATAGCACTAAAGCTAAAATGTAATTAGTCTTTGAGGAATAGATTAAAGTGTTAAAAAATGTACTTCAATAACTTTACTGTATTTTTTAGTTTAGTTTTGAAAAACAGCAAATAACTTTTTAACAGCAAATAACATGTGCTTTATTTATTTATTTATTTTTCATTTTGATAAGTAACTTTTTTTTTTTTACTCTAAAATATTGTATTGGTTTTGCCATACATCAACATGAATCCACCACAGGTATACACGTGTTCCCCATTCTGAACCCCTCTCCCTCCTCCCAAAATTATGGTAGAGAAGTGATTCCCTAATCAATTAACACGATTGGTTCAGAGGAACTGAGTGTGTCTTAATACCAATCTTCAAAGCACATAAAATTACTTTTTAAACCCATTATTCTTGTAGGGAATGACAAAAACAAAATCAGAGGGGTAGCTTTTCTAGGAAATTGCTTCAGATAAGACTGAGTGTCTGTTTTATATTTCTCATTGCTTTTATTATTTTTTTAAAAGATCTTTAAACCAAAAACTTGATAAAATCAGTGAAACAGTTTACTGTATTTTAAAGAAAGAAACTGGAAAATACAAGAGAAATGCAAAGCACAAAGGAAAATAAGGGCCTGATGCCGGGGTCCAGCCCCGGTGGATCCAAGGTGATTCGAAGGTGGGGACTGAGTAGGCGTCCTAGGAAAAACTTATTTAATTACAGATAGGGAGGGACTAGGAATTTAGCAGAGACAAAGAGGCCAAACAACTTGGTTAACACAGGGTGCCAATCACCACCTACATAGGCCGCAGGCGTCTTCCCGTTCTCCCGAAGGAGAGGAGGCACTGAGGCCCCCCCAGTCCGATCTTAGAAGCCCAGGCAGAATTAGTAGGCTTGGTGGGTCCTATGCACCAGATGGGAATTCGACCAGAAAAATAGTAAGAGAGAGAGAAAGGGGCCGAATAACTTGGGTTACGTGGGGTACCAATAAAATTCCAGACAAGGAACTTGCACCATATTCATGGCGGGCACCCACGCTCCAGATGGGAATTCAGCCAGAAAATTGGGGAGCAGAAAGGAACGACATGAGGGAATCAGTCTTTCCGGAACTGATCCGATTTCTTTATTTTTGGGTTTGCTTATATACCCTTTGTTACATATAGGGATGAATACAGAGTCACGCGGGGGTCAGCAGTCCTGACCCTATTAAAATCAGGTGCTTTACAAAAAAAGTTTTAGGGGTTTTACATCATCTTCAAGCCATTTCTGCCTGCTGACATTTACAACTCTTTCTTTCTGATAACCAAAAAACTTATTTTTTCCAAGGGTGTTTTTCCTTAAACCAAGCACCACCCTCCAAATAAAGTTGCATTCCTATAGGGTGAGGGTGTAGTGAGTTACAATCAAGAAAGGAATTTATTTAACCCAAGGTTAACATGATTAATCTTAAAGGTTAATACTTATTTCTCCTATATACTTAAAGGTTAAGACTTATTTCTCCTACAGGTTAATACTTATTTCTCCTATATACTTAAAGGTTAAGATTTATTTCTTCTATATGTTAATCCTTATTCATTATAAGGGCAGGGAATATAAAGATTTTAGCAACAAACATCAGTCCAATAAGTGAAAATCCTTTCACCAATGTTCCTCTTAAGATCTACTCAGTCGTGAGATAGTGACAAAGTTACATTTTTGCATAGCAAGGACACAGTGATTTATAACAAAGTACAGTGATCTATTACAAGAGAGAAAATTCATTAACTCAGAAAGTCTCATATTGCTAACATCAAAAACTACTATATTTCCTTTTCTACATTCCAAATACACTGATTTAATACATTCCCAGGTACCTAAAGGATATGGAGTCCTGGTGGCGATCATTGACTCAACAACAAGAAAAAGTCCTATGTTAATTAAGATTCTCAGAATACTCCAAAACTCTGTGCTGTTTATGGTTGAGAGGTAGTAAACAATCATGTGTCCACAGAGAGGTTTAACCTGAGAGCCCTTGTCCCACCTAGGGCAGGGAATTAGCGGCAATTATTGACACAACAAATGAAGAAACCCTTTATCAATATAATTCCCATCCAACCCACTATACCAATAATTTCTAACTTTCCACAAGAATTTGCCTTTAGTAAGTCAAAACATCTCATGCCTCTCAAGGTTGGAGGGCTGTTGCGGCTGGAGGAACCTATACAGGCAGGCTAGATAACCTTCAGAGGAGTCCTGTAAGTTGAAACACTCTAGTCACGCCCAGGAATTTTTACTGCCTTGGAGCTGCACGTTTACTCCTTCTCGGAGAGAAATGGTTATGGGAGAGAGCGTCCCGTAGGTGAGAGTACAGGACAGAATCTGGTTTTGGGGTTAGATGCTCAGGAGCAGGGGAATTTCCTGAGACTTGGCCACACCTTTGCGTATGCCGAAGCCCCTTTCCTCATGACCTTTGCCATGGGCGGAGTTCCTCATACTGGCCCCCAACAGCCTGAGCAGAAATATTAAGTGAGGTTTTTATTTATTTTGAATACACAGTCAGGGCCAGGGAACAGTTAATATTTAAGACTAAGTTATTTTTCTTGAACTGTTACTAGTAATATTACTAGTAATATTGACACTTAATTTCTCATTTGTTCAATGTTGAGATCTTTTGATAAATATTTTCATATTGCATCTGATTTTGGAATTCCTAATATTAAAAAGATATTAATTTGGTTTTCCTAAAGATATTTACTAAATTAAGAAATTCTAGTAAAACTTTAGATAAAAATTCTCTGTATTTCTTTTTATAAATGCATATCAATATATTTTGACTTGAATTTAATAAAATACGATAAAGTGAATTGAGTCAATGTTTGAAATTTGTTGCAAATTTTGTAATATACCTTCTGTATCTCCAAAAGTTATATATATGTATATGATTTCCTAATAATAGGAAAAGTACACCCTTTCAGAATATAGTTGCCTGGCATTTGATTACAAATTAATTAATTTCCTAGTACTGAAAAAATGTGGTTTATAGCTATTTATTTTTGGAGTCTTGTGAAAATGAGCATCTAAAGACTATTGAATTAACGTGTTAATCTTAATGTGCTCTATTTTTCTTTCTATATGATACTTATAGATGATTTTCACTTAGTGTACTTTCACTAATTGAGGTTGAGAGAGTCAATTCCTAGGTAGAGTGATAAGAAGTCCAGGGTTCCTGAGGAGGAGAAAGGAGTCCGGAGCCTTTGAGAAGGAGAAAGGGGTCTGGGGCTCTCAAGGAGAAAAGGACAAACATTCTTTTCTACACTGCTTTGTCTTAGTCAATATAACACTGTATCTTACTCAAGGACATGTTTCTCCTTAACAGGAACCTTCTGACTAATTCTGTCATCTTAAAATGTATATTGTAGGAGTGAGTCTGGTATGTTCTTTCTGTTGTTTATTCTAATCTTATTAATTTAAGGTGTATGTTGTGGGAGTGGGTCTGAAAAAAGTATTAAGACCTTGATAAGACTAGTTAGGGGGGCATTCTCCATCCTCCATCTGATGTCTATGTCAGAAGCTTTCTCTGTCCCTTCTCTTACTTTAGTAAAACTCTGCTACACAAAAGCTCTTGAGTCATCAAACCCCTGGTCCCAAAGTTAAATCTTTTTCAGAGATCATGAACCTGACATTGTTTACTATAAGCTATCAGGTTCAAATTCCTAAGGATATAGAATATCAAAGGAACAAAGATGACACGTTCCCAGGATCAAGAATTTTTAACTAGTTTATTAATAGCTAAATCACTCAGCAGGTCATTAGAGTCTGGTACTCATATATGAGCACATTCAGCAGTGAAGTCATCAGACCAAACAGTCCCAGCCAAGCATCAAAACAGAAAGCGGCCAAGAGCTTTGCAAAGACACAGATGTTAATGCTAAAAGTTGTAGCCCAGACATTACCATCTGTGTTATTTATCAGTCAAACATCTTCTTGTGGATCAGCTGATGGCCCTGTGGTGGGACATAAAGAAGAAGGAAGTATGGGCAAAGAATATGAGTTACATTAATTGTTTTTGGTAAGTGTACTGTCAGATTTTAGTAATTTTTTTTCCATTTTATTAAGTTATGAAGAACAGATTGAAAAAATGTCCAGCTCTTTGAGACCCCATTGACTGTAAACCCCCAGGCTCCTTTGTCCATAGAGTTCTCTAGTTAAGAACACTGGATTGGGTAGCAAGTCCCTTCTCCAGGGGATCTTCCCAACCCAGGGATCAAACCCATGTTTCCTACATTTTAGGTAGATAATTTTACCATCTGAGCCATAAGGGAATCCCATTGGAGAAGGTAATCCCATGGATCTCCTGGAGAAAGGCATGGCTACCCATTCCAGTATTCTCACTTCCCTGATGGCTCAGAAGGCCTAAAGAATATGTCTGAAGGAGTGCAGGAGACCCAGGTTCAATCACTGAGTGGGAATATCCCCTAGAAAAATGAATGGCTACCCTCTCCAATATTCTTACTTAGAGAGCTCAATGGATAGAGAAACCTTGTGGGCTACAGTCCATGGAGTTGCAAAGAGTCAGACATGACTGAGTGACTAACATAATAAGGAATAGAGTGTTTCATAATTAAGGACTTCCACATTAAAGGCAAAACTCTGATTTAAAAAGAACATATAAACAAATAAAGTATGCATTTCTTACATCTTTAAAATTTAGTCAGAGATATTTTAATTGCCACCAGCGTCCTAACATCAAGAAAATTTTTAAAAGACCATCATATTTAAGAACTTTAAGTATTTTCTACCAAATAAATAAATAAATATAATGTTTCCCTTTTAGGTTAAAATTTTACAGTATAAATATTAATATGTTTATAAAACAATTAACATAGTAGTACAAGTAGTAAACATATATATTTTTGACTAATATAATAACCTTCTTTTTGTATTCAATTATTTTTTTAAATCCCACCATGTCTTATAATGTCACTTTTCTTGGATTTAATGTTCCCTATAAGGGACTAGATCTGATAGACAGAGTGCATGATGAACTATGGAATGAAGTTCATGACATTGTACAGAAGACAGGAATCAAGACCATCCCCATGGAAAAGAAATGCAAAAAAGCAAAATGGCTGTCTGGAGAGGCCTTACAAATAGCTGTGAAAAGAAGAGAGGCAAAAAGAAAGGAGAAAAGGAAAGATATAAGGATCTGAATGCAGAGTTGCAAAGAATAGCAAGAAGAGATAAGAAAGCCTTCTTTAGCAACAAGTGCAAATAAATAGAGGAAAAGAACAGAATGGGAAAAACTAGAGATCTCTTCAAGAAAATTAGAGATACCAAGGGAACATTTCAAGCAAAGATGGGCATGATAAAGAACAGAAATGGTCTGGACCTAACAGAAGCAGAAGATATTAAGAAGAGGTGGCAAAAATACACAGGAAAACTGTACAAAAAAGATCTTCACGACCTGGATAATCATGATGATGTGCTCACTAATCTAGAGCCAGACATCTTGGAATGTGAAGTCAAGTGGGCCTTAGAAAGCATCACAACGAACAACGATAGTGGAACTGAGGGAATTCAATGGAGCTGTTTCAAATCCTGAAAGACGATGCTGTGAAAGTGCTGCACTTAATATACGATCAGATTTGGAAAACTCAGCAGTGGCCACAGGACTGGAAAAGGTCGGTTTTCATTCCAATCCCAAAGAAAGACAATGTCAAAGAATACTCCAACTACCACACAACCGCTCTCATCTCACATGCTAGTAAAGTAATGCTCAAAATTCTCCAAGCCAGGCTTCAATAATACCTGAACTGTGAACTTCCTGATGTTCAAGCTGGTTTTAAAAAAGGCAGAGGAACCAGAGATCAAATTGCCAACATTTTCTGGATCATGGAAAAAGCAAGAGAGTTCCAGAAAAACATCTATTTCTGCTTGATTGATTATGCCAAAGCCTTTGACTGTGTGGATCACAAGAAACTGTGGAAAATTCTGAAAGAGATGGGAACACCAGACCACCTGACCTGCCACTTGAGAAATCTGTATGCAGGTCAGGAAGCAACAGTTAGAACTGGACATGGAACAACAGACTGGTTCAAATAGGAAAAGGAGTATGTCAAGGCTGTATATTGTTACCCTGCTTATTTAACTTCTATGCAGAGTACCTCATGAGAAACGCTGGACTGGAAGAAATACAAGCTGGAATCAAGACTGCCAGAGAAATATCAGTCACTTCAGATATGCAGATGACACCACTGTTATGGGAGAAAGTGAAGAGGAGCTAAAAAGCCTCTTGATGAAAGTGAAAGAGGAGAGTGAAAAAGTTGGCTTAAAGCTCAACAGTCAGAAAACGAAGATCATGGCATCCGGTCCCATCACTTCATGGGAAATAGATGGGGAAACACTGGAAACAGTGTCAGACTGTATTTTTGGCGGCTCCAAAGTCACTGCAGATGGTGACTGCAGCCATGAAATCAGAAGATGCTTACTCCTTGGAAGAAAAGTTATGACCAACCTAGAAAGTGTATTCAAAAGCAGAGGCATGACTTTGCCGACTAAGGTCCGTCTAGTCAAGGCTATGGTTTTTCCTATGGTCATGTATGGATGTGAGAGTTGGACTGTGAAGAAGGATGAGCACCGAAGAATTGATGCTTTTGAACTGTGGTGTTAGAGACTCTTGAGAGTCCTTTGGACTGAAAGGAGATCCAACCAGTCCATACTGAAGATCAGCCCTGGGATTTCTTTGGAAAGAATGATGCTAAAGCTGAAACTCCAGTACTTGGCCATCTCATGTGAAGTGTTGACTCACTGGGAAAGACTCTGATGCTGGGAGGAATTAGGGACAGGAGGCGAAGGGGACAACCGAGGATGAGATGGCTGGATGGCATCATGGACTCGATGGACGTGAATCTGAGCGAACTCCGGGAGATGGTGATGAACAGGGAGGCCTGACGTGCTGCGTCATGGAGTCGCAGAGTCGTTCACGACTGAGTGACTGAACTGAACTGATCATTGGCAGAGTCATGATGACAAATCTCTCTTCAAGCAGATACCAGTGGGGGGAAGAAAAAGAATAAATTTTCATTAGTGATTATTTATTATGTTAAATATTACATGGGAGCAACTAATTGTAATTACTGCAACTTATAACTGTAGGGACATAAAGTGGACAAGTATGCTAACAGGAATCTAAAGAAAAATGTTTTCTTTCCCCTCCTAGCAATGATTATCTGCAAGGAAGTAAATTAATTTGATTCATGTATAAGGTGGCATTTTTTTTCAGCACTTAATAATTTTGAGTATTAATAATGTTTGTCTACATTGTTCCCATGTGCTTATCATTCAGTTGTGTGTGACTCTTTGCTACCCTGTGGGCTGTAGGCTGCCAGTCTCCTCCTTCCATGGTGATTCTCCAGGCAATAAGACTAGAGTGGGTCCCCATGCTATCCTGCAGGTGGTTTGCCAACTGAGAAATCAAACCGAGGTCTCCCACGTTGTAGGAGGATTCTTTACCTTCTGAGCTACCAGGGAAGTCCACATTGTTTCCATTCATTACTATAAAAGAAAAACAATAAGATAGCTGGATTAAATGTGAGAGAGGGGAATTTTGGAGTAAAATAATAAATATTTATTCAGAATTTAATTATGTGGTACACACTATCTTTAAGCACATTACATATATATAACTTACTGAATCCTTCCAACAGCTCAGAGTGTCAAGTGTATTATATTCTTTTCCTTTTAAGGAAAAGTAGACCTGGAGGTGTTAGGTAAAGTGGCAAAGGTAACCCAGCTTTTCAGTGGCAGAACTTGAAAACAAAGCTATGGAGAAAGACTCCAAATTCTAAACTTCTTCACAGTTATAGTCAGTTGTGAGTAGGTAAATTTTAACAAAATTTTCAAGGAGCAAATTGAAGTACTATGGCTTCTAGAATTTATTAATTATTGTGTAAATGCTTCCACCATAGTGGATTTTAAGCTGCTATCAATATCATATGATTTGGGAAGAGGTGCACAATTAGCTCTGGAGAGTCAGTGCATGTGGGTTCTATAACATCCATGCGACATGGTTATTTAGTCCTTTTTGAAGTGCATCAATTGGATACAACATACATCTACCATGAATTCTATTTTTAAAATGGCTACAGCCTTATAATTATATCAGTCCACCAGCATTGAATTTCTTAATTTCTAAGTTTAATAATGAAATTTATTCTTTAAAAAATTTTGAAATCAAATAGTTTTTAAAATATTTTTTATGCAAGTCTTTTTCACTTTTTTAGCAATCCACTTTGGAACTGACTGAGCTGTCTGTAAGATTCCTCTTACAGCTTTGAGAGTTACACACTTTACTAAACCTAAAATAAGAAAAGGAGTATGTCAAGGTTGTATACAGTCACCCTGCTTATTTAACTGATATGTAGAGAACATCATGAGAAATGCTGGGCTAGAAGAAGCACAAGCTGGAATCAAAACTGCCAGAAGAAATATGAATAATCTCAGAATGCAAATGACACCACTCTTATGGCAGAAAGTGAAGAGGAACTAAAAAGCCTCTTGATGAAAGTGAAAGAGGAGAGTGAAAAAGTTGGCTTAAAGCTCAGCATTCAGAAAATGAAGATCATGGCATCCGGTCCCATCACTTCATGGGAAATAGATGGGGAAACAGTGGAAACAGTGACAGACTTTATTTGGGGGGGCTCT
>SJYC01132548.1:0-13260 GCA_006408675.1 Madoqua kirkii
TGGAATTAATTAAATGTAATAAGTTTTATGTTAATATTTAAATTTAAATCATCAAAATTAGTTTTTCTTCTTAATAAATGTTTATCTTTTTAAGAATAGTGAATAATATAGTAAAAAAGGAAAATATTTATCTTTTTTGTATTTCATTTATTTTATATTGAGACAGTAACTACATGGTCATCACTCATGATAAATTTTTAAATTTACGATAGGCCTCTGGCTTCTCTGGTGGCTCAGATATTAAAAAACCCACCTGCCAATGCAGGAGATGTGAGATGCAAATTTGATACCTGGCTTGGGAAGATCCCCTGGAGAAGGAAATAGCAACCTGCTCTAGTATTTTTGCCTGGAAAATCCCATAGACAAGGGAGCCTGGTAGGCTACAGTCCATGGGGTCGCAAGGAGTTGAACATCACTGAGCATGCACACACACACACAAACACACAGGTCTCTCATGCCAAATGTGAAATGTGAATATATTCTTAAAGTTAGTGTTATAGCATAATTATTTCCTTTACACATTTGAAACAATTTTTTTTTAAATGTATGTGATAGCAATTTATTCTTTGATAGGAAGATGTGCTTAGGAAGTCATTTAGGAATTAACTGCTGTTTTTAGAAGAAATAAATTTTGCAATTATATTACAAGATATAAATCATTTTATAATAGAAAATGAAAATTTTGTGGTATGTCTAAAAGGAGTTAAAATTACAGAATTAATTTTTTTCATATTTTTAGTATCATTTGTTTTATTTTATATTTACCGTCATCATAGATTGGAAAGTATTTTGCCATTTAAGCAAATTTGAACAATGGGAGTATAAAGGCATCAGCTGTAAATTGCTTTTTAAAATAGCATCATCCATGACATATACCATTCATAGACCACTCAGGTGTGACCTAAATCAAAGCCCATAAGATTATACAGCAAAAGTGACAAATAGATTCAAAGATTAGATCTGATAGAGTGCCTAAAGAACTATGGACAGAGGTTCATGATATTATGCAGGAGGCAGTGAGCAAGACCATCCCCAAGGAAAAGAAATACAAAAAGCAAAATGTTTGTCTGAGGAAGCCTTACAGATACCTGATAAAAGAGCAAAGGAAAAAAAGAAATACCTATTTGAATGCAGAGTTATAAGACTATCAAGGTGAAATAAGAAAGCCTTCTTCACTTATCAAAGTGAAGAAATAGAGGAAAGAATACAATGGGAAAGACTAGAAACCTCTTCAAGAAAATTAGAGATACCAAGGGAACATTTCATGCAAAGATAGGATCAATAAAGGACACAAACAAAGTTGACATAACAGGAGCAGAAGATATTAAGAAATGTGGCAAGAATACACAGAAGAACTATACAAAAAAGATTTTTAAAACCCAGACAACCACCCACGATGGTGTGATCACTCACCTAGAGCCAGACATCTTGGAGTCTGAAGTCAAGTGAGCCTTAGGAAGCATCACTATGAACAAAGCTAGTGGAGATAATGGAACTCCAGCTGAGCTATTTCAAATCCTAAAACATGATGTTGTTCAAGTGTTGCACTCAATATGCCAGCAAATTTGGAAAACTCGGCAGTGGCCACAGAACTGGAAAAGATGTTTTCATTCCAATCCCAAAGAAAGACAATGCTAAAGAATGTTCAAATTACAGTAAAACTGCAGTCGTCTAATAGCTAGCAAAGAAATACTTCAAATTCTTCAAGCTAGGCTTCAACAGTACAAGAACTGTCAACTTCCAAATATACAAGCTAGATTTTAAAAGGCAGAGGAACCAGGGATCAAATTGCCAATAGCACTTAGATTAGAGAAGAAGCAAGAGAATTCCAGAAAAATATCTACATCTGCCCTATTGACTGCACCAAAGACTTTGACTGTGTGGATCAAAACAAACTGTGGAAAATTCTTAAAGAGATAGGAATACCAGACCATCTTACCTGCCTTCTGAGAAATCTATATGCAGATTAAGAAATAACAGTTAGAACTGGACTTGGAAAAATGGACTGATTCCAAATTGGGAAAGGAATACTTCTAGGCTGTATATTGTCACCCTGTTTATTTAACTTATATACAGAGTGCATCATGTGACATGTCATGCTGAGTGAAGGACAAGTTGGAATCAAGATTTGGGGAGAAATATCAATAACTTCTGATATAGAGATGACACCACCCTTAAGGCAGAAAGCAAAGAGACACTAAAGAGCCTCTTGATGAAAGTTAAAGAGGAGAGTGAAAAAAAAAAACTGGCTTAAAATTCAACATTCAAAAAACAAAGATCATGCCATCCAGTCCCATCACTTCATGGCAAACAGATGGAGAAACAGGGAGAGACCTTATTTTCTTGGGCTAAAAAATCACTTCAGATGGTCGCTGAAGCCATGAAATTAAAAGACATTTGCTCCTTGGGAAAAAGAAACTGTGACCAACCTAGACAGCATATTTAAAAAAAAAAGAGAGAGAGAGAGAGACTTGACTTTGCCAACAAATATCTGTCTAGTCAAAGCTATGGTTTTTCCAGTAGCCCTGTATGAGAGTGAGAACTGAACTATAAAGAAAGCTGAACACTGGCGCTTGCTGATGCTTTTGCACTGTGGTGTTGGAGAAGACTCTTGAGAGTCCCTTGGACTGCAAGGAGATCAAGCCAGTCAATCATAAAAGAAATCAGCCCTGAATATTCTTTGGAAGGACTGATGCTGAAGCTGAAGATCCAATATTTTGGCCACCTGATGGGAAGAACTGACTCACTGTGAAAGACCCTGATGCTGGGAAAGATTGAAGGCAGGAGGAGAAGGGGATGGCAGAGGATGATATAGTTGGATGGCATCACCAACTCAATGGACATGAATTTGAACAAGCTCCAGGAATTGGTGATGGACAGAGAAATCTGGCAAGCTGCAGTCCATGGGGTCACAAAGAGTCAGACATGACTGAGAAACTTAACTGAACTGAACTGATGACATACAGAAACACACCAATATTTTATTTTAATACTCTGTCACGTCCTACTCTTTGCCACTCCATGGACTTAACATTCCATGGAATTCTCCAGGCCAGAATACTGGAATGGGTACCCTTTACCTTCTCCAGCCACGTGATTAAAAGATGCTTGCTCCTTGGAAGGAAAGTTATGACCAATCTAGATAGCATATTCAAAAGCAGAGACATTACTTTGCCAACAAAGGTCCATCTAGTCAAGGCTATGGTTTTTCCAGAGATCATGTATGGATGTGAGAGTTGGACTGTGAAGAAGGCTCAGCGCCAAAGAATTGATGCTTTTGAAATGTGGTGTTGGAGAAGACTCTTGAGAGTCCCTTGGACCGCAAGGAGATCCAACAAGTCCATTCTGCAGGAGATCAGCCCTGGGTGTTCTTTGGAAGGAATGATGCTGAAGCTGAAACTCCAGTACTTTGGCCATCTCATGAAAAGCGTTGATTCATTGGAAAAGACTCATGCTGGGAGGGACTGGGAGCAGGAGGAGAAGGGGACGACAGAGGATGAGATGGCTGGATGCCATCACTGCCTCGATGGCCATGAGTCTCAGTGATCTCCGGGAGTTGGTGATGGACAGGGAGGCCTGGCATGCTGCAGTTCATGGGGTCACAAAGAGTCAGACACGATTGAGTGACTGAACTGACTGACCTTCTCCAGGGGATCTTCCCTACCCAAGTATCAAACCCTACCATGCAAGCAGATTCTTTAGTAGCTGAGCCATTACAAAAGCCCGAGAATATTGGAGTGAAGCCTATCTCTTCACTAGCACATCTTCCCAAACCAGGAATTGAATCAGGATCTCCTGCATTACAGGTGGATTCTTTACCAGCTGAACTTCCAGGGAATTCCAGCGTACACAGAGGGTAAGAACAAATCAGGGGAGTAAACTATTCACCTCAATTGTTATGTTTTCAATATGCATTTATTTTGTGCCTTCTTTAATCTGAGCAGTGTGCTGTACAGCAAGCGTAAAGTTTGAATAATGCAAGAATTAAACAGACAAGGTGTTATGGTGACATGAAATAAATATGATACCCTTCTGAGTGGTTGGAGAAAGAGTCACAGAAATAGTTTTGTTTTGTTTTTGTTGTTGTTTTTGAGAATTCAGTCATGAAATAGAAAAATTTCTGATACTATAATCAGAATCAGAACTATATTAAGAGGGTAAGAAATTATTCAGAACAGATAAAAATGAATGTACAAACTCTTGATATTATGAAATACCCTGATCCTGACTGAGAATTCACCAGTTGCCTGTCATTGAAGTGCATCAAGAAGAAACAAGAGAAAACAGACTGTAAAGAACATTAACTGCTAAGTTAAAGTATTAAAATATATTCTTCAGGTTATAAGTATCTGACTCTTGTGGTCAGATTAATGTTGTAGAAGATGAGAAAGATCTTGTATGGCAGAGAGAGAGCAAGATGGTGGAGGAGTAGGTGGACATGGAGTACATCTCTCTCCACAGATATATCAGGAATGCATCATCAGGCACAGAAGTGCATGAAGAACACCAGCTGAGGGTGGACAGGAATACCTGACCAATGGAAAAGAATACATAGAACAATGCAAACTGAACATCAATCCCTGATCCTTTGGAGTGGGAGCAATGACTCCAACACCTAGATTACCAGAAAACTAACCTCAGGGAGTATCATACAGTGAGAACTCACACAAAGGAAACCACTTGAATACAAGACCCTGCATCGCCCAACCATCAGTAGCATCCTGTGCAGGATGCCACATCTAAACAATAAACAAAGTAAAAATAGAAACCCAATCATCAACTGACAAAATTACCATCTCACTCAGCCTTGACCATCAGAGGAAAAACAAACAAACAAACAAAACCTCTGCACAAATCTCACCCTATACAAAGCTTACACAAAGCACTGGACCTACCTTAGAAGGGTAGAAACCAAAAAGAAGAAAGAATTCAACCCTGAAGCCTGGAAAAAGGAGACTTCAAACACAATAAGCTTAAAAAAAGTAATAAAAAGGAAAAGAAATGCTACACAAATGAAGGAACAAACTAGAAACACAGAAGTCCAAATAAATGAAGAAGAAATAGGCAAACTACATGAAAAAGAATTCAGAATAATGATAGTAAAGATGATCAAAAACCTTGAAACAAAATGGAGAAAGTGCAAGAATCAATTATCAAAGACCTAGAGAATTAAGAATAAACATACAGAGACAAACACAATTTTTCAAATCAAAAATACTCTAGAAGAAATCAATAGCAGAATATATGAAGGAGCAGAACGTATTAGTGAACTGGGAGAAAATTAGTGGAAATAACTTCTGAATAGCAGAATAAAGTAAAAAGAATGAAAAGAGCTGAGGATAGTCTCAGAGACCTCTGGGACAATATCAAACATACCAACACTTGAATTGTAGTGGTCTCAAAAGAAGAAGAGAAAAAGAAACGGTATAAGAAAAATTTTGAACAGATTATAGTTGAAAATTTCCCCAACATGGAAAAGGAAAAAGCCTTGTCCATTAGAGAAAAAGCAAACAACTACAACAAAAGAAAAACTCAGCACAAATCTCAATCTATACAAACCAATGCAATACCAGAAAAATGAATGACCGAATCAAAAAAAAAAAATGGGCCAAAGAACTAAACAGACATTTCTCCAAAGACATACAGATGGCTAACAAATACAAGAAAAGATGCTCAAAGTCACTCATCATCAGAGAAATGTAAATCAAAACCACAATGAGGTGCCATTTTATGCCAGTCAGAATGGCTGCTAGCAAAAACTCTACAAACAATAAACGCTGGAGATGTTGTGGAGAAAAGAGAACCTTATTATACTGTTGGTGGGAGTGCAAACTAGTACAGCCACTATAGAGAACAGTGTGGAGATTCCATAAAAACTGGAAATAGAACTGCCATACGACCCAGCAATCCCTTTGCTGGGCATACACACTGAGGAAACCAGAATTGAAAGAGACACATGCAACCCAATGTTCATCACATCACTGTTTACAATAGATAGGACATGGAAGCAACATAGATGCCCATTGGCAGATGAAAGGATAAGAAAGGTGTAGTATGTATACATAATGAAATAATGCTCAGCTATTAAAAAGAATACATTTGAATCCGTTCTAACGAGGTAGATGAAATGGGTGCCTATTATACACAGTGAAGTAAGCCAGAAAAAAAAAACACCAATATATATGAAATTTAGGAAGATGGTAATGATGACCCAATATGCAAGATGGCAAATGAGACACAGATATAATGAACAGACATTTGGACTCTGTGGGAGAAGGCAAGGATGGGATGATTTTGGAGCATAGCATTGGAACATGTATAATACCATATGTAAAATACATGATTGGTCCAATTCAATGCATGAGTATTCAAAAGCCAGTGAACTGGGACAACCCAGAGGAAGGGGATGGGGAAGGAGGTGGGAATGGTTTGCAGGATGGAGGACACATGTACACTGGTGGCTGAATCATGTCAATGTATGGCAAAACCACCACAATATTGTAAAGTAATTCAGTTCAGTTCATTCACTCAGCTGTGTCCGACTCTTTGCGACCCCATGAATCGCAGCACGCCAGGCCTCTCTGTTCATTACCACCTCCTGGAGTTCACTCAGACTCACGTCCATTGAGTCAGTGATGCCATCCAGCCATCTCTTCCTCTGTTGTCCTCTTCTACTCCTGCCCCCAATCTCTCCCAGCATTAGAGACTTTTCCAATAAATCAACTCTTCACATGAGGTGGCGAAAGTACTGGAGTTTCAGCTTTACCATCATTCCTTCCAAAGAAATCCCAGGACTGATCTCCTTCAGAATGGACTGGTTGGATCTCCTGGCAATCCAAGGGACTCTCAAGAGTCTCCTCCAACATCACAGTTCAAAAGCATCAATTCTTTGGTGCTCAGCCTTCTTCACAGTCCAACTCTCACATCCATACATGACCACAGGAAAAAACATAGCCTTGACTAGATGGATATTAGTCGGCAAAGTCATGTCTCTGCTTTCCAATATACTATCTAGGCTGGTCATAACTTTTCTTCCAAGGAGTAAGCATCTTCTAATTTCATGGCTGCAGTCACCATCTGCAGTGATTTTGGAGCCCCAAAAATAAAGTCTGACATTGTTTCCCCATCTATTTCCCAAGAAGTGATGGCACCGGATACCATGATCTTCTTTTCTGAATGTTGAGCTTTAAGCCAACTTTTTCCCTCTCCTCTTTCACTTTCATCAAGAGGCTTTTTAGCTCCTCTTCACTTTCTGCCATAAGGGTGGTGTCATCTGCATATCTGAGGTTATTGATATTTCTCCCAGTGATCTTGATCCCAGCTTGTGTTTCTGCCAGTCCAGCGTTTCTTATAATGTACTCTGCATAGAAGTTAAATGAGCAGGGTGACAGTATACAGCCTTGACGTACTCCTTTCCCTATTTGGAACCAGTCTGTTGTTCCATGTCCAGTTCTAACTGTTGCTTCCTGACCTGCATACAGATTTCTCAAGAGGCAGGTTAGGAGACAGTATACAGCCTTGACGTACTCCTTTCCCTATTTGGAACCAGTCTGTTGTTCCATGTCCAGTTCTAACTGTTGCTTCCTGACCTGCATACAGATTTCTCAAGAGGCAGGTTAGGCTGTCTCGTATTCCCGTTTCTGGTTTTTTTTTTTCCAGAATTTTCCACAGTTTGTTGTGATCCACACAGTCAAAGGCTTTGGCATAGTCAATAAAGCAGAAATAGATGTTTTTCTGGAACTCTCTTGCTTTTTCCACGATCCAGCAGATGTTGGCAATTTGATCTCTGGTTCCTCTGCCTTTTCTAAAACCAGCTTGAACATCAGGGAGTTCACGGTTCACATACTGCTGAAGCCTGGCTTGGAGAATTTTGAGCATTACTTACTAGCATGTGAGATGAGTGAAGTTGTGTGGTAGTCTGAGTATTCTTTGGCATTGCCTTTTGTTGGAATTGGAACCATGTCTCAATTGTTTACTGAATCAAGTTGTAGAGCTAATAAAAGTTGCAAAACAAAGTTATATTATTCTAGGATGTACAGAGTGTACTGCTCTTTGATCACCCATAGGACCACAAACCCATCCCAGAGAAGTCAGAGGAGGCATCCGAAAAGAAGTAACTCCTGGAACTGAGCTAAGACTTGAATGAAGAAGAAAATGCTATTAATCAGTATTAAGCAAGTGTTTGATACATGAAAGATGTCGTATTACTAAGGACAGATCCCAAATCATATTTTACTCCCAATACTTCCTGGCCTTTAATAAGTATTTATTGAAAGAGAAAGTCAATAAAAAAATTAATTTCCTTTATATTCAATGCTTTTCTTTTTCATTAAATGTTTCCGAAGCAATTGCAATAAATGTGCAAAAACCCATCCATTATTAATATATATTATAAATATTACATGTGGAACAAGCATAATGTCTTCATCTATAAATTTTTTCTTGACATTCAGGTAAAGCTAATTGCATATCCGAACTGTTTTTTCTCCAAGATTAGTATTATATAGTTGAATATTACAATGTTTTCCACTATTGTATAAATATTAGCCTGTTCTTTTTGTTGGGCTAAATTTATTGAAAGTTATCGTTTTATTTGTGCCTCTGAACTAGCAATGCTAAAGTCATACATAATTTGATATTTTCATTTAGTATTTGGTCAAGTTAGGCAACAATAAAATAAAAATAAAAGAGCTTACGGAATTATAGCAAGCTGTTCAAATCTACACTGTCTACTCTCTGATATCTTTAGTCCTTGAAACTAGATTTTTTTAAAAATTTTCAACTATAAATTAATGCTTATCTCAGTAACTGTATATTGTCATGGTCTTTGGAAACGGGGACCTGGGGACTGGAGTCAATGAGAAGAAGGATGCAAGGGACCTAAGTCTCAAGTGAAACAAGAGTACTTTATTTGCAGAAGTGCATGCTTATATATCTATTTCTGCTTTATTGACTATGCCAAAGCCTTTGACTGTGTGGATTACAATAAACTGTGGAAAATTCTGAAAGAGATGGGAATACCAGACCACCTCACCTGTTTCTTGAGAAACCATATGCAGGTTAGGAAGCAACAGTTAGAACTGGGCATGGAAAAACAGACCGGTTGCAAATAGGAAAAGGAGTACATCAAGGCTGTATATTGTCACTTGGCTTATTTAATTTCTAGGCAGAGTACATCATGAGAAACGCTGGGCCAGAACAAGCACAAGCTGGAATCAAGATTGCTGGGGAAAATATCAATAACCTCAGATATGCAGAAAACATCACTCTTATGGCAGGAAATGAAGAGGAACTAAAAAGACTTGATGAAAGTGAAAGAGGAGAGTGAAAAGGTTGGCTTAAAGTTCAACATTCAGAAAACTAAAATCATCCAGTCCCATCACTTCATGGCAAATACATGGGGAAACAATGGAAACAGTGTCAGACTTTTGGTGGGGGTGGGGAGTCGGAATTAGGGCTCCAAAATCACTGCAGGTGGTGACTGCAGTCATGAAATAAAAAGACGCTTACTCCTTGCAAGAAAAGTTATGACTAACCTAGATAGCATATTCAAAAGCAGAGACATTACTTTGCCAACAAAGGTCCATCTAGTCAAGGCTATGGTTTTCCCAGTAGTCATGTATAGATGTGAAAGTTGGATTGTGAAGAAAGCTGAACACCAAAGAATGATGCTTTTGAACTGTGGTGTTGGAGAAGACTCTTGAGAGTCCCTTGAACTGCAAGGAGATCTAACCAGTCCATTCTGAAGATCAGCCCCGGGATTTCTTTGGAAGGAATGATGGTAAAGCTGAAACTCCAGTACTTTGGCCACCTCATGCAAAAAATTGGCTCATTGGAAAAGACTCTGATGCTGGGAGGGATTGGGGGCAGGAGGAGAAGGGGACGACAGAGAATGAGATGCCTGGATGGCATCATTGACTCGATGGACATGAGTCTGAGTGAACTCTAGGAGATGGTGATGAACAGAGAGGCCTGGCGTGCTTTGATTCATGGAGTCACAAAGAGTCACACATTACTGAGCAACTGAACTGATGCTTATATATCTTCAATAAAATGATTACTCAGTCATTAAAAAGAATGAAATTCCACCAGGTGCAACAAAATGGAGAGTCCTGAAAGGTCACTGAAGCGAATCCAAGCAGGTGCTCTTTCCCATGATCTCAGTCCTGAGAACTGCATGCAGCTCTGCTCATTCCTGTTTTCCAGGAACTGATAAGGAACAGAGAGTCCTTGAGAAATGGCACACAAAGGAAGAAAACAACATATTGGATACCTTAAAGTTGAATGTCCCCTGACAGTATATTGCTGCTTCTGAGACACATATGAATAAAAGTTATTTTCTTACTCTTTTACATTTAAAAATATCGCCCTATTTTTACTACTTCTTGGAATAATTATTAGCAATATAAACCTTTTTCATTTCATACTTAGAAACTACATATAATATTGTAATTTAGTAGATATTCCTGGAGATTCTAAAGGAATAATGGCATTTCTTACTAAAATACTTCCCCCTTAAAATATTGTTATTCATTCACTTAGTTGTGTCTGTCTCTTTGTGACGTCATGAACTGCAACACACTAGGCTTCCTGGTTCTTCACTATCTCCCAGAGTTTGCTCAAACTCGTGTCCACCAAATCAGCGATGCTGTCCAAGCCTCTCATCCTGTGTAATCAGCTTCTTTTCCTTCCTTCAGTCTATACCAGCATCAGGGTCTTTTCCAATGATTTGGCTCTTCCCATTAAATGGCCAAAATACTGGAACTTCAACTTCAACATCAGTTCTTCCAATGAATATTCAGGGTTGATATACTTGAGGATTGACTGGTTTGATCTTCTTGCTATCCAAGGCACTCCCAAGAGTCTTTTCAGCACCACAGTTTGAATGCATCAGTTCTTTGGTGCTCAGCATTCTTTATGGTTCAACCATCACATCTGTACATAACCACTGGAAAAAAACATAGCTTTGACTATATGGACCTTGGTCTGCAAAGTGATGTCTCTGTTTTTTAAAACATCATCTGGGTTCGTCATGGGGCTTCCCTGGTGGCTCAAACAGTAAAGAGTCTGGACACAATGCAGGAGACCAGGGTTCAATTTCTCAGCTGGAAAGATCTCCTGGAGAACCTGGCAACCCACTCCAGTATCCTTGCCTGGAGAATCTCATGGACAGAAGGAGTCTGGCAGGCTATGGTCTACAGAGTCACAAAAAGTCATAGCTTTTCTTCCAAGGAGCAAGCATTTTCTAATTTCATGGCTGCAGCCATATCCTCAGTGATTTTGGAGCTGAAAAAAATAAAGCCTGTCACTATTCTATTTTTCCCCGTCCATTTAACATAAAATGATGGGACCAAATGCCATGATCTTCATTTTTTGAATGTTGACTTTTAAGCCAGCTTTTTTACTCTCCTCTTTCACCTTATTCAACAAGCTCTTCAGTTCCTTTTTCTTTCTGCCATTATGGATGTGTCATCTACATATTTGAGGCTATTGATACTTCTCCTGGCAATCTTGATTCCAGCTTGACCTTTATCAAGCCCAGAATTACACATGATGTACTCTGCATAGAAGTTAAATAAACAAGGTGACAATATACAGCTTTGATTTACTTCTTTCTCAATTTGAAACCAGTCCATTGTTCCATGTCAGGTTCTAACTTTTGCATCTTGACCTGCATACAGATTTCTCAGGAGGCAGGTAAGGTGGTTTGCTATTCTCATCTCTGTAAGAATTTTCCAGTTTGTTGTGATCCACACAGTCAAAGGGTTTAAGAAGATCTCTGGTTCCTCTGCCTTTTCTAAATCCAGCTTGTACATCTGGAAATTCTCATTTCATGTACTATTGAAGCCTAGCTTGAAGGAATTTGAGCATTACCTTGCTAGCATGTGAAATGAGTACAACTGTGCAGTAGTTTGAGTTTTCTTTGGCATTCCCCTTCTTTGGGACTGGGATAAAAATAGACCTTTTCCAGTGCTGTGGCCATTGCTGAGTTTTCCAAATTCGCTGACATATTGACTATAATACTTAAATGGCATCATCTTTTAGCATTTGAAATATTGCAGTTGGGATTACATCACCTCCACTATCTTTGTTTGAAGTAATACTTCCTGAGGTCCACTTGACTTCATACTACAGGATGTTATTTCTAGGTGAATGATACCAACATCATCGTTATCTGAGTCATTGAGACGTTTTCTGTATAGTTCTTCTGTGTATTCTTTCCATCTCTTTTTAATAAATTCCACTTTTGTTAGGTCTGTACCATTTATGTCCTTTAATATGCCCATTTCACACGAAATGTTCCTTTGGTGTCTCTAATTTTCCTGAAGAAATCACTTATCTTTCACATTCTAGTGCTTTCCTCTATTTCTGAGTATATATCATTTATGAAGGCTTTCTTATCTCTCTTTGCTTTTCTTTGGAACTCTGCATGCAGATGGGTATATCTATTCTTTTCTACTTTATCTTTCAATTCTTTTCTTTTCTCAGAAATTTAAAGACTTCTCAGACAACCAATTTGCCTTTTTGCATTTCTTTTTATTAAAGACAGTTTTGATCATGCTCTCCTGGACAATGTTATGCATCACCATCCATACTTTTCTGGCACTCCATCAGCTCTAATTGTTTGAATCTATTTGACATTTCCACTGTATAATCATAATGGATTCAATTTAGGTCATACCTGAATGGCCTAATGGTTTTTGTTACTTCAATTTAAGTCTGAATTTTGCAATAAGGTATTCATGATCCAATTCACAGTGAGCTGCTCATTTTATTTTTTGCTGTGTTCATTTTCTCCATCTTCAGCAGCAAAGAATAAAACCAATCTGATTTTTGTATTAACTATCTAGTGATGTCCTGTGTAGAGTAATCTTCTGTGTTGTTGGAAGACAGTGTTTTCCATGACCAGTGCAGTCTCTTGACAAAAACTGCCAGACTTTGCCTTGCTTCATTTGGCTAAGCTTGTCTGTTACTCTAGGTATATCTTGACTTCCTACTTTTGCATTACAATACCCTAGAATAAAAAGGGCATCTTTGTTGTTACTTTTAGAAGATCTTATAGGTCTTTATAGGACCAGTCAACTTCAGCTTCTTTGACATTAATGGTTAGGGCTTAGATCTTAGATTACTGTGATACTGAATGGTCTGCCTTGAAAATAAACTGAAATGATATTTCCAATTTTTTTGTCTTTTTAAAAAAAAAAAAACTTTATTTTACTTTGCAATACTGTATTGGTTTTGCCATACATTCACATGAAT
>SJYC01132553.1:0-19477 GCA_006408675.1 Madoqua kirkii
AACTCAAGGATTAAACCTGCATTTCCTGTGACTCCTGCATTGAGATGGATTCCTAATCACTGAGTCATCAGAGGAAGTCCCAAAATAGTGCTTAATAATCATAAATGACTCTCCTCCCAAACTGCATCAGTAACAGTTCATGTTTGAAATCCTTTGTTAACTTTTTGAAAGATAATACATTTTCTATCCTAATTAAATAATCATTATCAAGAATAGAAAGAATTCACAGATGAGTGGAAGATATGAGCCATGAAGTGGCATTGTACCTTAATGAGGCTATTTCTCCAACTGTTTTTTATTTTTATTTTTTTATTGATTTATTTGGCTGTTCTGGGTCTTAGTTTCTGCATGTGGGATCTACTTCCCTGACCAGGGATTGAACCAAGTTCCCCTACATTGGGAGTGTGGAGTCATAGCTAAAGGACCACCAAGGAAGTCCCTCAACTAGGTTATTAAATATTGTTTCTCAGCAAAAAACTCCAGATATGCTTAGGCAGTAATGACCTGCCTTTATTTACACTCCTTTTGGCTGGATTTATTGAATTTATCCATATTCTGTTTGATGAGTGCTATTATTCTTATTTCTCCTGTAGTTACAGGGATGTTAAGCTCAAATGGAGAGCTGAGTAATAGGCAACAGTGTTTCCCAAATAGAATCATAGGTTTCAGGGAAGTTTGGGATGGCAGGTATTCCTGCTGGGCTTCTGGTGGTTTGTGGCTCCAGCACTGGACTGCCCCTGGGGACACCTGGGCTGGGACTGCCCGTGTGTACAGTTTGAAGTTCTTGCTTCTCTGTGTGGCCTCCACATTTCCACCTCAGGAAACTGTATACAGTGTGTTTGACAATCCACTGTGTGAGGGACTCTTCCAAGAGCTCTCTGTGCCTCTTGGGATGGATGACAGGACAGGGTGGAAATGTATCAGTTACATTTTACTCAGTTCTGATCATCTTACCCACACTTCTTCAACTAAATAGTGTTCCCTTTATCCTCTATAGTAGATGAAAATCTCCAGGACTTCATGGAGGCAGAGGCAGTTGGTGCAGCCTGTTAACGTGTGTGTGTGCATGTGTTCATTTGTGTAGACAAGACATTAAGGTTTAATGAGACCCCATGTGAGACCCCATGAGGACATCTTTTGATAAATATCCTGATCAGACACTGGTTGGCTGAGCAGGAAATGCTTGTTTTTCTCTTTGGTATTTCATGTTATGGATTCTCCTTCCCTCCTCTTGTGTGTGGGTTCCTTGGCTTCAGACAGACAGAAGAGAGCTATCAAAGCACACCTGTCAGGTCAGCCAGGCTCCCCTGTCCGTGTTAGTGATGCGGGATTGCCGAGAAAGCAAGAGCCCTGTTCCTGAAAGACTCCAAACGTTTAACATTTTGTCTTTGAGAAGTCTGTGGAGGAAATGACAGTGAGGCCCAAGATGTTTAGTTTTGGTAACCTGGATTTGTTGAATGATTTTCCTTGATGGTGAAGAAGGGGACCTAGGAAGAAGAGGACCTTCAAGGGGTGACTAGAGAGAGGAAGTAGGCTGTGAGGTGGAGTGGCTGTTTGGCAGGGTGGGTGGGTGCTGCTGTTCCTTTGCCTTTTTCTTTGGGAAAGAAACTTACTTTCCCTGAGTCTTACTCAGGGTGGAAGCCTCAGTGCACCCTGAGTCAATTGGTTTAGGCCTTGGGAAAGAGACGATTGGTAACACTTCTTCCAAACCACCAATTTAAGTGGATGGTGGATCAAGAACTACAGAAGACATGATTTTTTAGCTTGGCCTCCACCATGTTTAATTTTTTACTCCAAGGAACATTCCAGCTTCTAGAGGGTAGAGACGTATTGAGGCGGTGCTCTCGGGAGCTGAGAGCTTGCAGAGCTGCCACACCTGGTTTCTTTGTGGTTCTCCAGCCAAAGCTGGTTTCCATTCCCTGGATCTACGTGTGGAGTTTGGAGTAGAAAAGAGTGGATGTGTTAGTGCCAGTGTGTCAGTTCATACGGCTTCATGAAGAAGGTGATGAAAGCCTGTCTCCCGTATGTGAACCACGTTGGCTTTCTATTGGGCTGGGACGTTGAGAGTATGGGGGACAGGGGAGGCTGCCAGCAGGCTTGTTCCTGTGGAAGCAGACTTCTTCCTCTTCTTCTGCCACCTTTTTCCTTATTCATCTTAAGGCTCAGTTGGATTGAGCCTGTTTGTAATATTTGTTGAGCATCCACTGTGTGCTAAGCACAATGTACTAAGGCTTTATTTACTGTGTTTGAATGGAAAATTTAGCCTTAAGGTTAAACTGTTGCCTGTTTGTCTTATAGGAGATAATAAATCTGCATATTTTTCTTTTAAATTAGTCACAAGTGTAGCAGTTTGTCTAAATGTATTTTAAACATGCTAATGTTTATAAATCTTATATAAAGATTTATAATTTATAATCTTTATAAAGCTTGTATAAAGAAAAACTGACATTTCTAATTAAGAATTTTTTTCTTTTCTTTTAGGAGGGCACCAGAGTAATTCAACCCATATTTCTGGGGAAAATGATTAGTTATGTTGAAAACTATGATCCCGATGATTCTGCCGCTTTGCACGAAGCCTACGGCTACGCAGCGGGGCTGAGCACCTGCGCGCTCGTGTGGGCCGTTCTGCGCCCCTTGTACCTCTACCACCTGCAGCGCGTGGGGATGAGGCTGAGAGTAGCCGCGGGCCACATGGTCTACCGCAAGGTGAGTGTCGCTGGGTACCACGGTGTGTTCCTCTCTTGAGGGATCAGGAACATTTGGGAAAAGTTCTCTGTAAACTACAAATTTTGTAACTGGGATCGTTTACATCTTCCTAGAGAAGCTTGCTTTTGCATCAAGCCAAGTTTGTTGTTGTTGAAGCAAACTTTACCAATAAATAATGAAAAGTTTTATTTTGAGATCAAGTGTGGGCTGTCCTTGACAACTTTTAGCCATAGGCTGTCACATAATAACCACTAAATTTGTGCTATAAAATATTAAATTAATATTCAAGAATAAGTATTAAAAGTATCAAGTTGATTTTCAATATCTTCATGCCCAAATCCCATAGTGCTGTTTATAGAAATTGTTTGTTGTTGTTCATTAATACCTTCAGTTACATCAAATTTGTATTTAAAAGTGAAGTTCAGAGATTGGACCTATAAAACTATATCTAAGAGCAGAGAATGTATTTGATAAAGGGAGTGATTCTAATTTTGAAAAACTCATCTAATTATATTCAATATAGTTATGTTTACTAGAGAAAAATATAAAGAGAATTCATGCTAAATATAGACTCATTCCTTATATTTTATAGATAATTTTTGTTAATGGTATGAAAGAAAGTAGGATATTTGAGATGAAACTTGAAATTTTACATTGTTTTATTAATTCTAGAAAGAATTTGTTGCTCTTCATTTAAATTATTTTAATACAATATTTCCTTTTATTTTTAGTATGCATTGTAGAAGTTTTAATAAGAACTGGTTTAATGTGTTTAGTGATTTTGTATTGATTGGACCTATACAACTATATCTAAGAGCAGAGAATGTATTTGATAAAGGGAGTGCCTAATTTTGAAAGACCCATCTAATTATATTCAATATAATTATGTTTGCTAGAGAAAAATATAAAGAGAATTCATGCTAAATATAGACTCATTCCTTATATTTTATAGATAATTTTTGTTAATGGTATGAAAGAAAGTAGGATATTTGAGATGAAACTTGAAATTTTACATTGTTTTATTAATTCTAGAAAGAATTTGTTGCTCTTCATTTAAATTATTTTAATACAATAGTTCCTTTTATTTTTAGTATGCATTGTAGAAGTTTTAATAAGAACTGGTTTAATGTGTTTAGTGATTTTGTATTGAGGAATGCCATGAAATTATTCCAGAGTTTACCCTTGTCTAAACTAGTGTAAAAAGAGTAAGGCTTTCGGGTATCTTTACAAAAGTATTGCCACAGATATGTCAGTGTCAACAGCTGAAGGGCTCTGTATAAACTTGATCTTGGATATGTATTTGCCTTAGACTGTTTAAGAAAAACTCCTTATTTGACTGTATTGTATCCTTGAAATTTTCATGGGAGTAGATCTTAAATGTTCTCATCACACATGTTAAATAGGATAACTATATTAGGTAGTGGATACTTTAAGTGGTTTTACTACAGCAATCATTTCCCAGTGTGTATTTATAGCAAAGTATCATGTTGTAACCTTAAACATATGCAATTCTGTTAATAAATAAAGTCCTCATAAATTAAAAATATTGCTTCTTTTACCTGGTTGCTGCTTACCTAGAGCTTCTGCTTCTTCAGAATACCTTTTCAGCAGAAAGTGAGATGTCTTCTCCTCATCTTTCCTTGAGCAGAGTCCTGTACTTTTCAGAATTGTGTGAAACTGGGGACCTGACATCTCACTGTCTTGTCTGACAGCAGCATCTGAGCTGCTTACCGTCTGGGTGATGTGGAAATTGCAGCTGTGCCCGCAAACTGCAGGCAGAAGTCTTCACTGTCATTTATCATCATCTTTGTTATTCTCTTGCATCAGATTTCCCCACAAACTGGCTGTTTGTCTTTCCAGATCATACTTAACTCTCATAACAATTGTGAAATTTTCCCTGAACTGTGTTGTGAAACCTTAGGTTAGGGGTGAGGTGATGGTTTGGTGAAAGCTCACTCTTGGCTGCTCAGGTGAGCCATGGTCTACCTGTGTTTCTTCCTCTTCCTGCCACACTTTGGAATCTTGCCTTTGGGAAATGTGATCTGACCTGGCATATTGGCTTATGTGAATGTAAATATCTTCCAATAAGTTCATTTACTACCTTGATTTTACCTAAATGTTGGCCCTATATGAAGTCAGGAATTATGGGGAATATAACATAGACATAACTTGAAATTCCAGAAACCTGGAAAAGACAACTTTCCTCATGCACAGCCTTGCATCTAGAGTCCTGCTGGGGTGCAGAAACAAGACCCTTCTTTTCAGGTTACAGGTGGGCTGCTTCCTTAGGGCACAGCTGGTGCTGCCGAGCAGCTCTGAAAGGCCCCTCTGAACTTCTGTGGTCCATGCTCAGGCCCCACCTCCTGATCGCTGGTCCTGGGGAGGAATCAGTTGAGCATTAGACATGGAGTGGCTGCTAAGCCCGTAGCCATAGTTTGTTGTGACCATGGATTCCACACTGGGCAGGTCTCCAGGAGGTCTCTAAGGCTGCACATATTCCACTCCTAAAATGGCCCATTCAGCATTTTGTGCTCTACAGCTGAATTTTGGATGATTGTGAAGGAGGTAGCATATATAAAAATGACTTGCGATTTATTGATTAATACATTTCCACAGCTTTGGTAAAATTACCTTTGGCTTTTGATCATTGTTTTTGTTGTTGTGGTGGTGGTGGTGGTAAAATACACCCAGTGTGAAGTTGACCATTTTCACTACTTTTATGTTCCCCATTTAGTGACGTTAGGTACACTCATATTATTGTGTACCCATCACCTTTATTCATCTCTGGAACTTTTTCTTTTTCCCAAACTGAACCTCTGCATTCATTAAACACTGACTCCCCAACCCCTCTCCCCGCACCCAGCACCATTCTACTTTCTGTCTCTGTGAATTTGAGGACTTTAGTGCTTCATGTAAGTGGAATCATACAGTGTTTGTCATTTTGTGTTAATTTATGTTCTGTAGCACGATGTCTTCAAGGTTCATCCTTGTGGCAGGTGTCAGAATTTATTTCCTTTTTAAGGCTTAATAAGATTCCATTATTGGCCTATGCAACATTCTGTGTGTTTGCTCATCTGTCAGTGGACAGTTGTTTTTACCTTTTAGCTATTGTGAACATTGCTGCTGTGAATATGAGTGTACAAACTGTCTGTTCAAGTTTATGTTTTTAGTTTTCTTGAGGGTATCCTTAGTAGTGTTATTGCTGTATCGTATGCTAATGTCATGTTTAATTTTTGAGGAACTTCCATATTCTCTTCCATTGTGGTTATATCATTTTACATTCTCACTTGATCATTGTTTTCTTCTTTAACTTGAGGAGTAAAGAAAAAGTTTCTTATGAAGTGTGACATTGTGTTTGGATCAGTGGCTCCAGCTTTGGTGGTCTGTTGAAGCAGCTCCTGGTGTCTTTTCAGCTTCCTCAGATCTCTAGGGCATTTTTCTTACTAAATAAAGGGACTGAGAAACACAGGTTGTGTATTTTGTAAAATCAGCAGACTGGCATCAAGACCATAGTTTCCTCACAGGAACAGTGTTTTGAACTTTACACTTGCTCATTTCAGAATGAGGAAACTAAGCCCAAAGTGTTTAAATATTATCACCTACAGGATGAATGATTGAATCCAAGTCTCCGAATTTCTTTCCTAAGGCAACCTCTCCAGTCTCATCTAATTTGTCTAAAAATTACTTAGGTGGCTCCTAAGTCAAACTGACACCCTTTACCCTTCAGACAGGTCCAAGTTCACTGAAACAGGGGGTGGATTTTGCTTCTACCTCCTGCTCCTCCCTTTGCTGTCCTTGCTGGAGGGGCTGCTGCCACATTGAGGAGTCAGAAGGTGAACAAGGGTCCTTAGAGCCCTGCTGTCAGGGGTCATCCTGCTCCAACTGACGCCACTCAGGACCCCAGAACACATGCTCCGTTGTGTTATGTTCTAAGATGTCTTGGTATCACCTTAGGAATCCAGTTCTCTGTCTCCCTTTCTCATTTCAGGCCCTTCGCCTGAGTAGCTCCGCCATGGGGAAGACCACCACGGGCCAGGTAGTCAACCTGCTGTCCGACGATGTGAACAGGTTTGACCAGGTGAGCTGCCCCTGAGGGATCCTCTTCCATTTCCTGTTCTTCTCACTGGGTTCAGCTTATTGGGATGCCAGGTGCCAGGTTTGGTGTCAGCCAGGGTTCTGTTGAGGATGTGAGACAAAGGTTCTGTTCATCCAACTTTCACTTCTCTGTGTGCGACTTTGATGTAAGTATATGTATTGTTTCATAAATGAGAGTTTTGTTTTTCTAATAATAAATGGCAGCAGTCTTCTTGCCCAGCGTGGTTAGTGTCCTAAGGGGTCCTCCTGGAGCGGCCCTTCTTGGCACGTGGTGTAGGTGTGGCTGAACTGTCTTTCTCCTCCTCTAGGTGATGGAGGCCTGGTGGGCAGGGATTGTTTTCCCCTGCACCCTGTTCAGTGCCTGCTGCATAGGGAGCCTTCAAGTGGGTGGTCCCCAGACACAACCTCCTCTCTGCTGTCCCCACACACTCTTAAGCACAGATCACATGACCCAGAATATTGTAGCTGTTGGTCACATCTGTGTTGTAGTAGACACTTCTATTTCCAGTATTCATTCATCAAACATGAAGTAAGGCCCCTACTCACTTTCAGGGATGAATAAAGCTTAGTTTCTGCCCTATAGAAGCCGCAGTCTATCAGGGAGGTAAATGCACAAGTAATTACTGGAGAGAGTAGTAATACCATAATACAGGCTTTTCTGGGATGCTGGGGAGCCCAGGGGAGATGGGGCTAAACTCTGGGATGGAGAGCATTTGGGGAAGCACTGAGCTCATCTGTGTTGTGGTCAAAATCCACATCTTGTTTCACTGCTGCTGGTCTGATTCTCCCGGGACATCCCTGAAGTCAGCCCTGTGCGGCCCTGGAACAGCGTCATCTGGGGTGGACACTTGGATTTCTGCTTTAGCAGGTTTAAAACCCAGTGAGATCATTTCTATTTAGGTTTCTGTCTGTTCCTTCAGAGCATAGTTTCTATTCTCTGTCCTTAATAGCTTTTATACAAACCCAAAGAAAAGCTATGCTAAAGAATGCTCAAACGACCGCACGATTATTCTCATCTCACAGGCTAGTAAAGTAATGCTCAAAATTCTCCAAGCCAGGCTTCAGCAGTACATGAACTTTGAACTTCCAGATGTTCAAGCTGGTTTTAGAAAAGGTATGGGAAACAGAGCTCAAATTGCCAATGTCTGTTGAATCATGGAAAAAGCAGGAGAGTTCCAGAAAAAGCATCTATTTCTGCTTTATTGACTATGCCAAAGCCTTTGACTGTGTGTCACAATAAACTGTAGAAAATTCTGAAAGAGATGAGAATACCAGGCCACCTGACATGCCTCTTGAGAAACACGTATGCAGGTCGGGAAACAACAGTTAGAACTGGACATGGAACAACAGACTGGTTCCAAATAGGAAAAGGAGTACACCAAGGCTGTATATTATCACCCTGCTTATTTAACTTATATGCAGAGTACACCATGAGAAATGCTGGTCTGGGAGAAGCACAAGCTGGAATCAAGATTGCTGGGAAAATTATCAAGAACCTCATATAGGCAGATGACACCACCCTTGGTGGCAGAACGTGAAAAAGAACTAAAGAGCCTCTTGATGAAAGTGAAAAAGGAAAGTGAAAAAGCTGGCTTAAAGCTCAACATTCAGAAAACTATGATCATGGTATCCAGTCCCGTCACTTCATGGCAAATACAGTGGCTGACTTTATTTTTTGGGCTCCAAAATCACTGCAGATGGCGACTGCAGCCATAAAATTAAAAGATGCTTACTCCTTGGAAGGAAAGTTATGACCAACCTAGACAGCAGATTAAAGAGCAGAGACATTACTTTGTCACCAAAGGTCTGTCTAGTCAAGGCTATGGTTTTTCCAATGGTCATGTATGGATGTGAGAGTTGGACTGTAAAGAAAGCTGAGTGTTGAAGAATTGATGCTTTTGAACTGTGGTTTTGGAGAAGACTCTTGAGAGTCCCTTGGAGTGCAAGGAGGTCCAACCAGACCCTCCTAAAGGAGATCAGTCCTGGGTGTTCATTGGAAGGACTGATGTTGAAGCTGAAACTCCAATACTTTGGCTATTTGATGTGAAGAGCTTACTCATTTGAAAAGACCCTGATGCTGGGAATGATTGAAGGCAAAAGGAAAAGAGGATGACAGAGGATGAGATGGTTGAATGGCATCACTGACTCAATGGACATGAGTTTGGGTAAACTCCAGGAGTCAGTAATTTACAGGGAGGCCTGGCATGGTGTGGTTCATGGGGTTGCAAAAGTCGGACAGGACTGAGTGACTGAACTGAACTGAACTGAAGAAGGCTCTGTCTTTCTCTTCTAAGGTAACGATGTTCTTGTGAGGAAAAGAGGATGACAGAGGATGAGATGGTTGGATGGCATCACTGACTCAATGGACATGAGTTTGGGTAAACTCCAGGAGTCAGTAATTTACAGGGAGGCCTTGCATGGTGTGGTTCATGCTGTTGCAAAAGTCAGACAGGACTGAGTGACTGAACTGAACTGAGCTGAAGAAGGCTCTGTCTTTCTCTTCTAAGGTAACAATGCTCTTGCACTACCTGTGGCTGGGGCCACTGCAGGCTGTCGCAGTGACCGCCCTGCTCTGGATGGAAATAGGAGGATCATGTCTTGCCGGGATGGCGGTTCTCATTATTCTTCTGCTTTTGCAAAGCTGCTTCGGGAAGTTGTTTTCATCACTCCGGTAAGATAAACACTGGTTTAAAAATAGGTGATATATGCTTGGTAACATCCACAGTCTGAATGAAGTCGATGCTTCTGTTCAAAAACAAAACCAATGCCTTCTCTAGTCTCTTCTTTGCATGGGTTGCAGACCCTTCAGGCTTAGCCAGTGGAGGCTCCAGCCTTAAGCTGCAGGCTGATCTTTAAACAGAAAAGGTGATGGCACTCACTGGCTCCTCCTGACACTGTACCTGAATATGTGGAGAGTCCTTAAGAAGAACTTACCAATGCCCAAGTTATTTAAACGTTATTAAAAAGAGTAATAATTTTACAGGCCCATTTCTAGCTGCATTTATTTTTGTTAAGCTTGTTTTAGAGCCACTTTCAGGTAGTGTATTTATGTTTTGTTTTATTTCAATGTTTCCATTAAATTATGGGCACTCCGAGGGCAAGGTTGACCTTAATTATGTCTTTATAAAACCCCACAGTCCCAGGAGCATATGTGATAGAACAGTGGCTGGTATTGAAGGGCCTAATGGTGATGCGATAGACCTGAAGCAGGTCCCAGAGGGTTGGAGGTGGGTCATTGTCCAGGTTGTTAGGTGATGGAGGTATTATGCTGTTTGAAGATTTTTTTCCTTGAGTTTTTTCTTTTTATGTGTGACTTTACATGTGATATTTTTATCTATTTGAAATTTCCTTTCCAGTCTTCGCTGTGAAGAGATGTTCCTCATCTTTTAAGGTTGTGTTCCAGTGCTACCCTGGGGGCTCAGACAGTAAAGTGTCTGCCTACAATGAGAGATACCGGGTTCAATCCCTGGGTTGGGAAGATCCCCTGGAGAAGGAAACGGCAACCCACTTTAGTATTCTTGCCTGGAAAATCCCATGGACAGAGGAGTGTGGTAGGCTACAGTCCATGGGGTTGCAGAGAGTCAGACACGACTGAGTGACTTCACTTTCACTTTCCAGTGCTACCAGCTTCCTAAAAATTTTCTTGCTCTCTGTTCCCAGTGGAATTAACAGCCCCATCTTTTCAGCTCCCCGGAATTTTGCTCCTATGTTTTTACATCATAGACACTGTCTTCCTGGGGCATCGCTTTCTACCTTCTCTGCCCAGGCACAGCCTCCTTGGGAAGATGTTTTGTATCTGATTCATTTCAAGTCTTCCTTAACTGACATGGCAAGGTCTCCAGGTTAACTTCTTGAATTGGGCTGAATGGTTGACTTCCTAATCGAAGTTCTTCTCAATGTGTACTTTGAATAGGACTTGCCTGTGTTTGCTGTCAGCTCAAAAGAGCTGTAGAAAATAATTTGATTCCTGGTCCCTCCCTGTGCCCACTGTTGCTGCCACAGAAATTTGGGCTGCGATCACTAAGGCTCATCTCTCATGTCTGTCCCCTCAGGAGTAAGACCGCAGCTCTCACAGATGACAGGATCAGTACCATGAGTGAAGTTATAAGTGGCATCAAAACAATAAAAATGAATGCTTGGGAAAAGTCATTTATAAACCTTATTTCCAGACAGAGAAGGTAAGTGTTTTTTTTTTTTTTTAAATATATCACAGTGAATGTTTGTACTGCTTTATTTCCTATTTTTACTCAATGGTTTAGAAGTCTTATCAAGTTTTCACATTAACATAAATTTAAATACTACCCCTCCATCCCCCAATATGTGGCAGGAGGGTAAAGGAGAATAGTAGAGATGTAATTTTCAGCTGCTCTTCCATTTACCATCTTTTGGAAATCCATATGATCCTTACTTATACAGAAATGAAATTCCAAATAGTTCTTAATACTGCAAATTCCAAATAAGCAATGATTCTGAGATATTAGTGTTCAAAATGATATTTAAACTAAAGCTATAATATATGTTAATGTAGCATAAATGGGGAGATTATAGACTGTGTGTACCTGTATCAGGCCAAATATTGTGGATCAGTATTACTCATTCCAAACAGAGCCATGAAAATACTATTTCTTTGTCTTTGTTTTATGTTTGTAGATTAAAAAAAATGTTTCCTTTAAATATCTGATGAGTGTTTATACTCTAGCACAGGGTTCTTAGAACTCTCTGGGAGTACCCTGTCACCTCTCACTTTGCATCTTTGCGGGGGCCCCACCCTCTGCTGGAAATACACACTCATCTTCCTTCTTCTCGGGTCTCTGCCAGTCCTAACTGGCTCCTGCTCATCTTCTCAGGGTCCACATGTGTGTGACCTGACCTCTCTCTATTGCTCTGAGTTACATGACTCAGCTCTGTGCTCCTGTGGGGATGTGCTGGCTGCCTCTGTCTAGTGTCTTGGTGTCTCACAAATTTTGTGTTTGTTCTTTTTTAAAAATGTACACATGCATCATACTACATCTCTTTTATTTCTTTACTCATTTAGTTTTGGTTGTGCTGGCTCTTCACAGGATTTCTGTAGTTGTGGCAGGGGCTCCTTTTCACTGATGTTCTTGGGCTTCTAACTGGTGGTTCTCTTGTTGCGGAGCACAGGCTCCAGGTGCGCGGGCTTCAGTAGCTGCAGTGACGCACGGGCTCTTTAGCTTCGGCTCAGTAGCTGTGACGCACAGGCTTAGTTGCTCTACAGCATGTGGAAGCTTCCAGACCAGAGACTGAGCCCATGTCCGCTGCATTGGGAGGCCAATTCTTATCCACGAGACCACCAGGGAAGTCCTAAGGTTTATTATTCTTTTCCTCTCCAAGTTTATGAGGTCCTGTTGGGGGTGGGCATTTTTTTTTCTGTCATCAGTGGGGAGCCCAGCACAGGATATGTGGTTGTGAATGCTTGCTGAATGTATGTTCAAATCTGTCAGATTGAGCCCAGTTTTTTAAAAGTGTGTCATTAAGACTTTGTTTAGTTGGAAAAGTGAAGTGGTGATGAAGTGTGTAGTCCCTGGTTTGGAGCAGAGTCCCATGTGTGCACTCTGAGTGTCTCCATGACATGATTGATGGTTTACCTTAATCTGTGTCCACTCCCTAAAAAGGGGCCACTCACACAGGGCACTTGAATTCATGCGTTGGATGTCAATATTTCTTAAAAATGCTATTTCCTACTGTCCTTTCTAGGAAGGAAATTTCTGAGATTCTGAAAAGTTCTTACCTTAGAGGAATGAATTTGGCATCATTTTTCGCTGTCAGCAAAATCATGATTTTTGTCACCTTCATCACCAATGATCTCCTTGACAACCTGATCACAGCCAGCCAAGTGTTGTGGTAGTGATGCTGTTTGAGGCTCTGCGATTTTCGAGCACCCTCTACTTCCCCATGGCCATCGAGAAGGTGTCACAGGCCGTTGTCAGCATTCAAAGAATCGAGGTTTGGTGACAGATAACTTTTTTCCATTGCAGATGGATTCTTTGTAAATTGCCTCCTTCTTTGTGGTGTCACTGTGTTCCAGTTAGTTGAGATTTACCTCTCTCACTGTCAAATCTGTCAGTCATTCCAAACTGTCTTACATACTCCTGTCTTGTCTTAGGTAGAATGCATTACAAAGCACGTAGTATCCCTGCTCATTTAGGGGCAGTAATATCAATAGCAGTGGCATAGGCTCTATGTGGAGCAATGCCCACAGGGCAATTAAAGTGACCAAAAGCAAGAGAAGGAAGGAAGCAGACTGCATCTCCTGTGCTGACTCAGATGAGATTTGTGTGTGTGTGATGAGGTTTCTATACTGTAAAAAAATTATTACCCATAAAACAGATCAGCCATGCTGGGTCATTTCTGATTCTCTGAGTTTATCATTCTTTCTTATGAGACTTCTAGCAACACTGATAAGGGATGGTCCATGCAGTTTACAAAATTTCTTTTTCATAGCCTTCATGTCTTGAAATACATTCAGGAATATCCTGGACTGCAGTGATGTAATGAGTGACACGGTAATTTGTCCAAGATGGAAGCTTCATGTGTGTGTTGTGTGGCTGTGGTTTTATTATTGTTGATATTAGCCTAATTTTTCTTAAGGCCTTTAACTAATTGGATGAGGCCCACCTACATTATTGAGGATAATCTGTTCTATGCTCTACTGAGAGTCTACTTATTTAAGTGTCCATCTCATCTGAAAAATACTTTCACTGTAATACATGTTTGAACAAATGTCTGGGGATTGTGGTTTACCTAAATTAACATAAAAGTAACTATCACCCAGAGGGATGGTAAGGGAAGGGAGGAGGGAAGGAGGTTCAGGATGGGGAACATGTGTATACCTGTGGTGGATTCATGTTGATGTATGGCAAAACCAATCAATATTGTAAAGTAATTGACCTCCAATTTAAAAAAATTAATTTATATTAAAAAAAAAAAGTATCATACCTTCTTGAATCCCTATCTCCTCCTTTGAGCTCTTGGATATGACTTTGTCCTCACTAAGCCAGGTGTAAATGGATTTCTTTCCCTCCCTGAGCTCCAGTTCAGTTCAGTTCAGGTCACTTGCTCAGTCGTGTCTGACTCTTTGCAACCCCAAAGAGGTGCAATTCATGAACCCCATGAATTGCAGCACGGCAGGCCTCCCTGTTCATTACCATCTCTCAGAGTTCACTCAGGCTCACGTCCATCGAGTCAGTGATGCCATCCAGCCATCTCATCCTCTGTAGTCCCCTTCTTCTCCTGCCCCCAATCCCTCCCAGCATCAGAGTCTTTTCCAATGAGTCAACTCTTTGCATGAGGTGGCCAAAGTACTGGAGTTTCAACTTTAGCATCATTCCTTCCAAAGAAATCCAAGGGCTGATCTCCTTCAGAATGGACTGGTTGGATCGCCTTGCAGTCCAAGGGACTCTTAAGAGTCTTCTCCAACACCACAGTTCAAAAGCATCAATTCTTCGGCTCTCAGCTTTCTTCACAGTTCAATTTTCACATCCATACGTGACTACTGGAAAAACCATAGCCTTGACTAGATGGACCTTAGTCAGCAAAGTAATGTCTCTGCTTTTGAATATGCTATCTAGGTTGGTCATAACTTTTCTTCTAAGGAGTAAGTGTCTTTTAATTTCATGGCTGCCATCACCATCTGCAGTGATTTTGGAGTTGTATAAGATCTCTTATTATAAATTCCAGAAAAGCAACTATTTTTGTTTGTACTTTGTTCTTGCAGTTTAACAATCTGTGTTTCTCCTTTTTCTGTAGAACTTCCTATTACTTGATGAGATACCACAGCTCAACCCTCAGCTGGCATCAGATGGTGAAATGATAGTGGACATGAATGATTTCACTGCTTCTTGGGATAAGGTAACAAGTCCTCCACTCCAAGATCATGACTACTAATTGACAACTGAAGACATAGGTTTACGGGAGAATGATGAGGTTTTCCACATGGTATAAAATGTGATTTGCTCATATATTAAGAGTATGTTATAAAAATTCTCAAAATCAGGAATAAGGTTTGCAGCTAATGGAGATTAAGTATAAAAATCAGCCTAAGAATTTTGACATGTTGCTCTTTATTTCATTTTCAAGAGAGCTTTTAAAGTATTAGCACATTTTGAATTTAAAGTACATGTGTTTATAATGTTAGAATTTACAGGACTGGATGGTCAAAATGCTGCAGTGTGGAATGGTTTAACTTAATGAGTACACAGTTGTTAAAGAGGCTTTGGGGAATCAGTGTACATTTTTTGCCTTGATTATCAGATCACTTTATTGTACATGCAGTGAGGCCCTTATCTGGATCTTTGCTGTGGGGTAGAGTGGGGGCTCCCTCATCCTAAGCTTATGGATGGTTCTGGCTACTTTGGTAGCAGCCAGGGGCAGGAAGGAAGCAGCAGGTGGGTGTAGTGAGCACCAGTGATTCTAGTGGAAGGGCTGCAGTGTGTGGAAATGGACAGGGAGAACTGGTCATTTTCCAACACTTGTTTTATTTATGACTTTCTGGCAAGCAGAAAAAAAGAAGGGTCCACTTTCAAAACTGCACATGCAATGCTGCCTCCTTAATCAGTGACTGAAATGTTCCTGCCTCCGTGGTTCCCTGGTCCTCTGTGCACATCCTGCTGTATCGGTGTGGATTAGTCAGGAAAAAAGAACCCAACCACGGGAGAGGGAGTTCCGTGCAGGGAATTAGTTGCATAGATGACAAGAGTGGGCAAAAGCAGAAACAGCAAAATGGTGGTGGGTGAGACAACCCAGAAATTAGCAAAGGCAGGAAACTGTTCCCGCCCGAGAGCCAGGAGGACTCAGGAAGGAGAGGTCTCTACCAGAGGGTCCACTCTCCAGAGCAGAGCTAGAAGCCTGGCTGCTGTCAGAGTGGGGACCATAGGGCAAGCGTCTAGACTCTGTAGACTCCTCCTGTCTTTCATGCCTGTGACTCTGTTTTGCCACCTGCATGATGTTCACCAACTTCTGATTAAGTACCTGCCATCTCCATCAATAGCACAGTAGGATAATATGCTCCCAAATATATAAAACCACAGCCCTGTGCCAGTTGCACATGGCACCTCACAGAAGGTGCCTGACCTATCCTGAGAGTTTCTCATACCTTATTCTGGTAGATTTACCTCCTGTTTCATATTTCTCATCACAGTACTCTTGAAGCATTTATGGAAAGCACTAAAATTCCATTATAAATACCACTCCATGTGAATGCTAACACATCTTTTAAAATGACTCATTACCAAATTTCTTTTGTAACAAATTATGCGGCATTTTAAAATGAGCTGTTTTGTTTTTCTTTCAAGAACTTAATAACATGTTCTCAGATTTTTTTGCAACTTGCATTGTAAAACAGAACAGCCTATTATGTTGTCCTGGCCTTGCCTGTGGAAGGACTGTGCCCCTTCCAGGGGTCATTAGTAAAAGTGGCTGTCAGGTTAGGTCATGGGTGAGAGATCTCTTGGATCAGGGACACAGACATTGGGGTTTTAAAGAGAAGCTGAATCTGAATGAAGCCCCTGCTGGGTTGGGAGGCAGGAGATAGACATGAAGTCAGTAACCTACTCCACTAGACAGCCAAGTGGGCAGATGGGCAGGTGGGGGCAGGTCTCAGGAACCCAAGTCTCATTCATGAAATGATGGAACTTGGTCTGAATCTTGAAGCTTTAAAATAAATTGTCCCGTGGAAGCCTCCATTTCTTCATGGGGCGGGGGTTTTCAGCTATGCTTGGTACAGAGTGCGGGCTCAGCTGATGATCCTTGTTGAGTCAGCATCCCCTGAGCCTGGATAACCAGGAACTGACTGGACCCAGCACGTCCGGGAGTTGGTGATGGACAGGGAGGCCTGGCGTGCAGCGATTCATGGGGTCGCAAAGAGTCGGACAGGACTGAGCGACTGAACTGAACTGAACTGAGCACGTCTGTGCTGCTGAGTGCTGCCCTCTACTGGTCTCGGCAGAGTAGTGCCCTATCCTGAAGCCTGAGCAGGGAGGGAACTCAGTGTCTGACCCTGGGAAACAGACAGGGGTGGTGACAGGGAGCTGATATTGGTATGTGACTCATTGCTTTTTAGTCATAACTGAGCCATGAGTAGTAAAATAGGAACCCTAAGTGTCAGAAAAGAATAAAGAAGTGGAGATGGTTAAAATATTTCTTATGTTTTAACATCTAGCTTCTTATTGGTAGATTTATAGTTTTTTTTTTAAATTCTGGGGTTGAAGCCTGAGCAGGGAGGGAACTCAGTGTCTGACCCTGGGAAACAGACAGGGGTGGTGACAGGGAGCTGATATTGGTATGTGACTCATTGCTTTTTAGTCATAACTAGCCATGAGTAGTAAAATAGGAACCCTAAGTGTCAGAAAAGAATAAAGAAGTGGAGATGGTTAAAATATTTCTTATGTTTTAACATCTAGCTTCTTATTGGTAGATTTATAGTTTTTTTTTTAAATTCTGGGGCTAGTGTTTTTGACCATGCAAAATAATTGTCATTTTTCAGCATGTGAATGTTTTATAATTAGTTCATTTCTTTCCAGATAAATTTTTCATTTTGAGGAATATTCAGACTTTTAAATTCAGTGTCATGTTTTTAGTCTTTGGGGCACTTTTGAGTCAAGTGTCACCATTCATTTTTCTTTTTTTTTTAAGCATTGGCAGCTATTGACACTTTTCTGAACACTTATGATATGTAAAGACATACATGAACCTGTAAGACTGTCAAGAATGTGACCTGTCACTGGCACAATGAATACTCTGTCCTGCGTTGCGTTGGGGGGGTGCTAGGCAGGCACCTCCATGGTTCTTGTTGTTATCTTGTTCCTTTCGGCTTCCCTGGTGGCTCAGACAGTAAACAAGCTGCCTGTTTTTCTTCAGTAGAAGTACTTTATTATCCTCCGTTCAGCCAAGAAAGGTAATGTATATAAATACATATAAAATTGAGGCTTTATCGCTTTGATTCATCATGTCATAATTAACTTATTCCCCATTTATTGTTGTTGTTGGTGGTGGTAGTATTAAATTAGAGCTCTTGTTAAAAGTTAGAGCTTGGACCATTATTAATAACACTTAATTTGCCAAGAGTGACTATTATATAAAGCACCCCTTTGCTTGCTGAGCACGACTGAGGTTCATTCTTTATCAAATGAAAGTGGAGAGATTAGTGGAGATTTCAAATTATTTAATTAAAGGGCCAGACATGCCAGGAACTTATGCTGATTGATGCTTTTGAACTGGGGTGCTGGAGAAGACTCTTGAGAGTCCCTTGGACATCAAAGAGATCAAACCTGGCAATCTTAAAGGAAATCAGTCCTGAACATTCATTGGAAGGACTGATGCTGAAGCTGAAGCTCCAACATTTTGGCCACCTGATGTGAAGAACTGACTCATTTGAAAAGACCTTGATGCTGGGAAAAATTGAAAGCAGAAGGAGAAGGGGATGACAAAGGAGGAGCTGGTTGGATGGCATCACCAACTCCATAGACATGAGTTTGAGTGTGCTCTGGGAGTTGGTGATGGACAAGGAAGCCTGGAATGCTGCCGTCAATGGGGTCACAAAGAGTTGGACACAACTGAGTGGCTGAACTGAACTGAACTGTGGAGAGTAATGAGACCATTAAAACCAAGGGTCATAATGAAAACTTATAAATGATTAAAGCCTCCCAAGCTGGATATTCTATTAAGTGCATTATATTAATAAGCTTATGTGCATTATTCGGTTTGCGTTTCAGACAGATGCCTTGTTTCAACTACTAAAATTCTGTGGGTGTCTAGAGCTATGTTCTTATGAAAATCTGGTAAAAGAATGAGCCTGTTAACCCCCAAAGAGATATGTATGATTGGATGAAAAGGCCTCCAGGACTGACTATCTTAAAATAGGAAGGGGAAAAATGTGGATTACATTAGCATATCAATGGCTATTATGTAATTTTCTCTACATTCTGAAGAGAGATTAGTATGTTACTTTATTGAAATGGGCCTATTTTTATGAACTTTAATTTGTAGAAATCAGGAACTCCAACCCTACAGGACCTTTTTTTTACTGCCAGACCCGGTGAACTGTTAGCTGTGGTTGGACCTGTGGGAGCAGGAAAGGTAAGTTGTGATGCCTTTTGTCAGCTTGATGCAACACCACTGCCCTTGTTAAATTCTCAGAGTTGAGCCCAGAGCTATGCGTGACACAGTTTGAACTGGGTGTACCTAGAACAGCGTTTCTCAAACGGTTCCATGGAATATTAGTTTTGCAAGAAGGTTTCATGGTCAAATAAATCTAGATAAGCACACACTGTGTTTTCCTTCTTGGTGCTTCACATTACACAGTTGGGAACCATTGTCAGGAATTTGGACGTCTCAGTGAATGAGATTATTGATGTGACAGCTGTTCAGGTTGGATGGAAACAGCAGGGACTTATTTTCATCACAGTGGTCCCTCTAGGAAGTCTGGAGGTAGTGAAGGCTCTTCCGGGAAGCTCTGAGCATTTCCTCATGGGACTTGATGCGATCCTTTCAGTGCATGTGTGGTGAATGTTCAGCCACGTGCTGGAGCTAAAGACACAGATGGGAGCCAGACGCTGACGTCTCTACCATCCAGAGGCAACCAGGTTCCAGGGTGAGACAGATACACAGGCAGTTTATCTCAGCCCAGTGTGGTGAGCGCTCTGATGGTGTAGACACAGAC
>SJYC01132554.1:0-12657 GCA_006408675.1 Madoqua kirkii
CGTGCTGGAGCTAAAGACACAGATGGGAGCCAGACGCTGACGTCTCTACCATCCAGAGGCAACCAGGTTCCAGGGTGAGACAGATACACAGGCAGTTTATCTCAGCCCAGTGTGGTGAGCGCTCTGATGGTGTAGACACAGACACGTCACTTCTGTGTGTCACAAGAGATTTGAAAGACGTGCACTTGCACTTAGTGTCCTGTGTTGTGAAACAACAAAATACAGAAACCTAAATGTGGATGTGTACACGAGAGGGTGATGATTTCCTCTATGATGGACTTTTTCTCTTTAGACACGACTCATTTCAGAATTCTTTTAAGTAATCATCTTTGGGTATATTCTTCACACATAGCTTTTTTAGGATAAGTGTCAAGTGAAGTATACCTGGATGCAGGAATAACTGTGCTAAACATCAGATACATGAAATACACATCCTGCTGGGTTGCTCTGCTAGTGAAGGATGTTAAACATTCTTAGTTTCTGCTGAATGTAGTGCTTCATTTGGGGGCTTCTCTTAGGCAGAGGAGATTGTTATAGTATTTTATTAATATTCCTTATCAACCATTCATTTGCATTGACCGATAGTGTTATTTTCATTTGTTTTTGTCCAAACTTCCAGGGCTGTACTTTATCCTGTTCCAAATGCAAGAGATCTGTTGTGTATCAAGCACCAAGCTGGGGTCAGCTGTGCTATGGGATGTGTTTCATTCTGAGTGCCCTGTTCCATTCATTTGCATTGACCGATAGTGTTATTTTCATTTGTTTTTGTCCAAACTTCCAGGGCTGTACTTTATCCTGTTCCAAATGCAAGAGATCTGTTGTGTATCAAGCACCAAGCTGGGGTCAGCTGTGCTATGGGATGTGTTTCATTCTGAGTGCCCTGTTCACGCGTGTGTGTTTCTGTCTGTTTCAGTCGTCACTGTTACGTGCTGTGCTGGGGGAGCTGCCCCCGAGCCAGGGGAAGGTCAGCGTGCACGGGAGGATCGCGTATGTTTCTCAGCAGCCTTGGGTGTTCTCAGGAACTGTGAGGAGTAACATTTTATTTGGGAAGAAATATGAAGAAGACCGATATGAAGAAGTTATAAAGGCTTGTGCTTTGGGACAGGTGAGTAAGGACTTTTGAGTAGCATGTACTAGAATTTCAAATGGCAGATTTGGTTTAAACTATCAGTACAGTTTGTTGAAAGCTCTTTTCTTTTTAAGTCTGAGACCCCGTTCACTGCTGTCTAGTCTCTGCACGGGTCTCTGAGTAAGTATGCAGGCATATGTGCTACTCCTTCAATCTTGATGTCATAAGGACACTCACAGAATGCCTTGTTGAGGAAGGAGTTGTTTCACTTTGTGAAGTTTCTTTCACTTTTAACTTATTTCCGTAGTGGACAATTACAAACATTTCTAAAGTTAGAGTGTACAGTGTAATGAACCTTCATGTGCCCACTCCCCAGCTTCAAGCAGCAGCAGCTTGTGGCCAGTCTTGCTGCATCTCCACCCCTGCCCTCTGCCAGCCTCACCGCAGCCGCCCCCACCCTCCCCATTCTGGAGCAGATCCTAGACCTCAGATTAGTTCATCTCTAAAGGTTTCAGCTCAGCTGGTAAAGAGTCTGCCTGCAATGTAGAAGACCTGGGTTTGATCCCTGGATTGGGAAGATCCCCTGGAGATGGAAATGGCTACCCACTACAGTATTCTAGCCTGGAGAATTCCATGGACTCTGTAGTCCATAGGGTCGCAAAGAATTGAACGCACAGAGTGACTTTCACTTTCACAGCTTCCCTGGTGGCTCAGACGGTAAAGACCCTGCCTGCAGTTCAGGAGATGTGGGTTCGATTCCTGGGCTTGAAAGATCCCCTGGAGAAGGGAATAATTATCCACTCCAGCATTCTTGCCTGGTAGGCTACAGTCCATTGGGTTGCAAAGAGTCAGACACCACTGAGCGACTAACACACAAACATTTTACTAGTTTTTCTCTAAGAGATAGGAGAGCCTTTGGAAAAACATAGTATTTCATCTGAAAAATAACCCAAGTTCCTCAGTATTATCAACCTTCTAGTTCACATGTTGCTAATCATCTCACTGAGGAGCCTCCTTTACCATTGGTTTGAATCAGACTCCACATGGGGTTTGCCCCCTGCACTTGGTTGGTGCCTCCTTGGTCCCTTTCAGTCTCTAGGTTTTTCTCTGTACTTGGTTATGACTGGTATTTTTACTTAAAGAAAATAGAATGCTTTAACATTTCTTCTTAATACTGCATTGTTTCACTGGGGGAGAGTTGTTTTCAGAAAAGACTGTGGTCCACAGAAAATGGCAAGGTGAAACTCTGAAATTTAGATGAAATCAGTGAATGAATGGTGAAAATGAAATTACCTGATAAACAGGTAATTTATAATCTGGCAAAAAAAGAAAGAAAAATGTAAATACTGATGAATACTGTGTTACTCTCTTGGGTTATAAAAGTCTAAATAATAGCATCGAAGGGCTTCTCCTCCCCAGGCCTGTTCAGTGCAGTGTGTGAGGAAAAGATTGGGACGGTCTTTCAAAGGGGTGGTGTTGAAGGCTCCAAACTCGCTTTGTGAAACAATAGTAATTTTGCTTGAACAATGACTTAATATCATAGAATCATAGATTGTATCAGATGAGTAGCATTTTGTGCTGATGTAAACAAAACAGAATTGCTTAATACTCTTGCTTCTTTCCCCTTCTGCTGCTGCTAAGTCACTTTAGTCGTGTCTGACTGTGCGACCCCATAGAAGGCAGCCAACCAGGCTCCTCCGTCCCTGGGATTCTCCAGGCAAGAATACTGGAATGGGTTGCCATTTTGTTCTCCAATGCATGCATGCATGCTAAATTGCTTCAGTCGTGTCCAACTCTCTATGACCCCAGGGACAGCAGTCCACCAGGCTCCTGTGTCCACAGGATTCTCCAGGCAAGAATACTGGAGTGGGTTGTCACTTCCTGGGTTGTTGTTAATGAGAGATCTTCTTTTGTGGAAATGATGTTGTTACTGAGTCCACTCTTTTCATACTGTGGATTCAGTAACAATATCATGAAGCACAAGCTGGAATCAAGATTCCTGGGAGAAATATCAATAACCTCAGATATGTGGACAACATCACCCTTATAGCAGAAAGTGAAGAGGAACTGAAGAGCCTCCTGATGAAGGTGAAAGAGGAGAATGAAAGACTGGCTTAAAACTCAACATTCAAAAAACTAAGGTCACAGCATCCAATCCCAACACTTAATGGCAAATAGATGGGGAAACAATGGAAACAGTGACAGACTTTATTTTCTTGGGCTCAAAAATCACTGAAGATGGTAATTGAAGCCATGAAATTAAAAGTGCTTGCTCCTTGGAAGAAAAGCTATGACCAACCGAGACAGTGTATTAAAAAGCAGAGACATTACTTTGCTGACAAAGGTCCATCTAGTAAAGCCTATGGTTTTTCCAGTAGTCATGAGAGTTGGACCATGAAGAAAGCTGAGTGCAAAGGGATTGATGCTTTTGAACTGTGGTGCTGGAAAAGACTCTTGAGAGTTTCTTGAACTGCAAGGAGATCCAACCAGTCCTAAAGGAAAGCAGTCCTGAATATTCACTGGAAGGACTGATGCTGAAGCTGAAGCCCCAATACTGTGGCCATGTGATGTGAAGAACTGACTCATTGGAAAAGACCCTGATACTGGGAAAGACTGAAGGCAACAGGAGAAGGAAACAATTGAAGATGAGATGGTTGGATGGCATCACTGATTTGATGGACATGAGTTTGAGCAAGCTCTGGGAGTTGGTGATGGACAGCGAAGTCTGGCGTGCTATAGTCCATGGGGTCTCAAAGAGTTGGACATGGCTGAGTGACTGAACTGAACTGAACTGAGTCCAAGCTCACTCTGCTCACTGCACCATAGGCCAATAACTCTGAGATGAGGTGTTGAGACAAGGAAGAGGCTTTATTCAGGAAGCCCCTGACAGAGAAGATGGCAGGTTCAGTATCAGTATCAGTTCAGTTGCTCAGTTGTGTCTGACTCTTTGACAAAACATGGTCCACTGGAGACGGCAATGGCAAGCCACTTCAGTATTCTTGCCTTGAGAACATCATGAACAGTATGAAAAGGCAAAAAGATAGGACACTGAAAGATGAACTCCCCAGGTCCGTAGGTGCCCAGTATGCTACTATATAGATCAGTGGAGAAATAACTCCAGAAAGAATGAAGAGACAGAGCCAAAGCAAAAACAACACCCATTTTTGAATGCGACTGGTGATGGAAGTAAAGTCCAATGCTGTAAAGAATCATATTGCATAGGATCCTGTAATATTAGGTCCATGAATCAAGACAAATTGGAAGGGGTCTAACAGAAGATGATAAGGGTGAATATTGATGTTGTAGGAATCAGTGAACTAAAATGGACTGAAACAGGTAAATTTAACTCAGATGACCATTATATCTACTATTGTGGGCAGGAATCCCTTAGAAGAAATGGAGTAGCCATCACAGTCAACAGAAGAGTCCAAAATACAGTACTTGGACGCAATCTCAAAAACAAAAGAATGATCTCTGTTCGTTTCCAAGGCAAACCATTCAATATCATAGTAATCCAAGTCTGTGTCCTGACCAGTAATGCTGAAGAAGCTAAAGTTGAATGGTTCTGTGAAGACCTACAAGAACTTTTAGAACTAACATCCAAAAAGACGTCCTTTTCATTATAGGGGATTGGAGTGAAAAAGTAGGAAGTCAGGAGACACCTGGAGTAACAGGCAAATTTGGCCTTGGAATGTGGGATGAAGCAGGGCAAAGGCTAACAGAGTTTTGCCAAGACAATGCACTGGTCATAGCAAACATCCTCTTCCAACAACATAAGAGAAGACTCTCCACATGAACATCACCAGATGGTCAACACCAAAATCAGATTTATTTTATTATTTGCAGCCAAAAATGGAGAAGCTCTATACAGTCAGCAAAAACAAGACTGGGAGCTGACTGTGGCTCAGACCATGAATACCTTATTACCAAATTCAGACTTAAATTGAAGAAAGTAGGGAAAACTACTAGACCATTCAGGTATAACCTAAATCAAATCCCTTATGATTATACAGAGAAAGTGAGAAATAGATTCAAGGGATTAGATCTGATAGACAGAGTGCCTGAAGAACTATGGACAGAGGTTCATGACATTGTACAGGAGGCAGTGATCAAGACCATCCCAAGAAAAAGAAATGCAAAAAGGCAAAATGATTCTCTGAGGAGGCCTTACAAATAGCTGAGATGGCAGGTTAGTATCTCAAAATAGCCGTCTCATCAGGGGCAGGACGTCACATTGTTCTGTGAATCAGAGATGGTTGGACATGAGGAAACAAAGTAAAAAGATCATTTAATTCTTGTGAATATCTTATAAAGCAGCAAGCCTCATGCTGGGAGATGTTAGTTTCACTTATAACCCTTCACAGGTGGGCAGCGTCAGGCTATCTCCTTGAGGCAGGCCATTGTGCATGCCTGCGGTAACAAAAGCAGCAAGATAAGGATTAAAGTCACAGAAGCAAATCCAGTATGAGTTCAAAATTAACACTTCCTGCTTACAGTATCAAGGTGGCAGGCATGAGCTGGATTTTTATTAAATGGTGTTTATAATGTGGTGATCCAGTGGTTAAAACTCCATGCTCCCAATGCAGGGGGCATAGGTTCGATCTTTGGTCAAAAGCTAAGGTCCTACATGCCACAAGGCGCAACAAAAGATTTAAAAACAATTTAAGAGCAATTATATGGACTTCCCTGGTGGCTCAGATGGTAAAGGATCTGCCTGCAATGTGGGAGATCTGGATTCAATCCCTGGGTCCAAAAGATCCATGGAGAAGAGAGTAGAATCCACTCCAGTATTTTTGCCTGGAGAATTCCATGGACAGAGGAGCCTGGCATGCTGTAGTCCATAGGGGTTGAAAGAGTTGGACACAGCTGAGCAACTAACGCTACACTGCAAATACTGTGTAGGAAAAGGGGGAAGCAAGTGTAAACAGATAACAGCAGCTCCCGTTCAGAGTCTACATGCAAATCATTTTCTCTCTCTCACATGTGTGTGTGTGTATACACGTATAAGAAGGTATGTAAGTTATTCTTTATGAGTGTCATCGATGTCAAATTCCTCATTTTTTGTTGGTAAAGCTGAAGCTTGGGGGATGAAACGGCTGTCCTTAACATCTGGAGTCAAGTTCAGATCTGCTTCTGCACAACTCTAGACTCCATGCTTGTCCTCGGTGCCGTGCTGGCTTGAGGAAGTTTAAAAGAAAGAACTTTTCAAAAAGCAGGCTATGCATGAAGGTGGAAGGTGGGATGTGGAGTAAACAGATCTCAGGCGTTTCCTCTTTACCTTAGTCATGTTTCTCTCACGACCTTGCCTTTCTGGTGAAGCTCAGCCCTGTCTTTCTCTCCCACATTTGAGCATCTCTGGAGAAGAGCAGCTGTGGGACAGTAGCTACCATTCAGCGTTTTCCTCAAGGGCCATCGTTCTCCCTGGGGGGCGATGCTCTGCTGCAGCCACATGGCGTGACTGGACCAGTAACGTGCACAGGGTTCTGAGGCTTCCCTCACCCTGGGCCATCCATGCAGCAGATTGTTAGAAGGGGCCCTGCAAGACTGGGCTGTACAGCGATTCTTCTGTACGTGATGTGACAAACATTTACAAAGATGAACTGCTCTCCTGTTTGCATGGTCAGGACAGAGAGTTGGGGCCCCTGGTGCCCTTTCCCTCCTTGGCAGGAAGGTGCCTAGGGCAGAGGAGTAGCGAGAGGGGAGTCCTGGACCCGACTGTGTTACTCCTGCTCTTTGAACACGTCCTATTACCTGCCTGAGGTTTCCACAGCAAAAAGAGGGCACTGGTTCAGCGGTTTTCCAGGAGGTTTTGTTGCTGCTCTGAAATGTCCTCTATGACTGACTAGCAATTAGCAAGGGGTTAGCAAGGTCTTTGCACTTGGGAACCATTTAATGAGTTATGAGAGCCTCTGCTTATCTCCTTTTGGAATCCATGTGTCAGTGGATGAACATAAGATGGTCACATCTAGTAGAGGTGTCTAGAGTTATTTGGGGCTTCCTTGGTGGCTCAGTGGTAATCTGCTTGCAATGCAGGATCCCTGGGTCAGAAAGATCCCCTGAAGGAGGGCATGGTAACCTCCTCTAGCCCTGTTACCTGGAGAATTCCATGGACAGAGGAGCCTGGCAGGTTACAGTCATGTGATCGTACAGAGTCAGACACAGAAGGCACTAAGCCACAGTAGCGTCAGCAGAGTTATCTTGGCCTGAAGATACAGAGACCGCACATGTAGTAAAAAATGGTTAACCTTTAGAGAAAAATAGTCCCAGATAGTAACTCCAGATGTTTGTCTCACTTTTTCTCTTACTACATGTGGAAGGGTGGGCTTACCACGCCTGTGCAGTGCAAACAAGTTGGGGTTTCAGTTAATGGTAGCAACTGTTACTAACACAGCCTTTTCCTCTTCATTCATCCATACTTAAATGCATATAAATATTATAAAGATTTGTCCTTACAATTCTCCCTTTGCTCACATCTGCCTAATCTTGGAGGAAAAAAATAGTTTAAAAAAGCAAAATTTTTTGTATGACATATGTTAATAAGTAGATGTATTCAACTAGATCTAACTGAAGTAAACCTTTAAGTTTATTGAGCTGAAAACTTTTCTGTAATAAAATAGGGAGATATGAAGTAATCACATTGGGAATATCAATTCAGGCTGATGAGATAACTCCAAGATCCAGGAGTCAGCAGGCTCAGGGATTGAGTCTCAGTTTCTCTATTTACTAGGAGTGTGATCAGTCATCAATAGCAAGCCATCAGTTCCTGTCCTTTTTCCATTTATGGAGGGTTTTCCTACACTTTAGATTCTCACAGCATCCTTGAGTTTAGTGATTCTTGTTTCTGCAGCACAGTCTGTAGAACAGGAAAATGAGACTTAGGAGATCAAAGGATTTGTTTATCATGGAGTCCCTGGTGTGCCACTTGTTTCCTCCTCAAATATGCTAAAGTAGAGACAAAGAAATGAGTGCTGCTTGTCTATGCCAGGATTTGTCCAGTGATAATTACAGGCAGCCTAAAATTTCTAATATTATAACTGTGTAACTTAAACTTGATTGTTATTTTGTGGTTTGGGGGATGTTCTTGTCATCTTTTTTAAAATTTCTCCAGGTACTCTTGGGAAAGTAAACAGATATGTCTATTTGTTTCTTAAATAGTATCAGATAAAAGTTATGACAGATTCCCCTATTCTCAAATCAAAGCTTCATATCCTTCTTAACTTTGAGTGTTTTCTGCTTCCATGGGCAAGCGTCTACTTGGTTTAGCTGATCTGCTCCATGTTCCTTGAGTACAGTTTCCTTTTAGTTTTCCTGCCCAGCCTGCTTATTTTTTGCACCTTTTTCTTGTATAGTTCTTGTCTGTTACTTTATGACTGGTCTTAAGTATCACTGTGAAGACTCCAGTCAGGTCTTATTCCTTCAGTGGAAGTGGGAAGCTGACATCATGTTCAGAAACATTGGAAATTTAAGACACACTCACTCCCTGATAAAACTAGTCCTGTGCCTTCACCACCCTGGCCACTAGCTCTCATACCTGTGTGTCTAGCACAGACCTTCACACTCGTATGTCCAGCTGCACTGTGATATCACCATGATATCATCTCACCTTGTCCACAGGTGAAGTCTCCTAAACCCACATCTACCATCTTCCCCAACTCAGTAAATGGAGACCTGTCCTTCCCTTCCTCGTGTCTCAGACACCACAGTCGTCCTCTTCTCTTCCAGCCCACTCCCATCCCATCAGCGGGTCTTACAGGCTCTACCTTCCAAGTGTGTCTGGAGTGTGACGCTGCCGTTCCATTCCTGCCGCTCCCACTCTGGTCCTGACCACCAGCATCTATCCCCTGGATTATCCCAGTTGCCTCCTCACTTGTAGTCATACTCATGCATTCCCCCTTACTGCCTGTTTTCCACAAAGCATAGAAGTGATTCTTTAAAAAACCTCAGACAGGTCAGTCCCCCTTCTCCCCCTTCCCCTCTTACTGGAGCGCCCCCAGGCTCCTCCTGCTCTGTCTCTGCCCTCACTCCCTCATTCTTACTCTGCTCCCCTGCCTCCTTGTCCTGAACGCCTTGGTCATCTCCCCGTGTCCCCTGCACTCGCCCCTCCCTCTGTGTGCAGCAGCCTCTCCAGGTCTGCCTGAGCCCCTCCCCCGGATCTGCTCCCACCCTCTCAGCAGAGCCCTACACCCCAGTGTGGACTCACTTCCCTCCTTTACTCTCCATCCCCCTTAGCCAGCTTGCTTTTCCTTTCTGTCCTCAGTACTTGCACTCAGGTTAATTTCTCATATCATCCATCCCCCACTATGGAAAGAAACTCTAGGACTTTGTTTCTTTCTGGCTGAATTCACTATGCCCTGAATAATGCCTGGTGTATAGGTCGATCTTCAATAAATAAGTATGAAAATAGTCAAATGCATAAATGCTGTGAAAAACTATATAATGAAAGCAAATGAGAAACCAAAGAGGCTTTTTTGTTGTTGTTGTTCAAGACTAGAGTTTAGTCACTATGAAACATTCCCAATGCCCTTCATCAAAAACTTGTATGAAGAGCTGGTACTAAAGGATTAGGAGGATGGGAATTCCCTGGTGTTTCAGTGGTTAGGGCTCCATGCTTTCATGGCTGAGATTGTGGGTTCATTCCCTAGTCAGAGAACTAAGATTCCACAAGCTACATGGTTTGGCTAAAAAAAAAAAAAAAAAGGATGAGAGGAAAGTGAAAGTCACTCATTCATGTCTGACTCTTTGTGACTCCATGGACTATATAGTCCATGGAATTCTCCAGACGAGATACTTGAGTGGGTAGCCTTTCCCTTCTCAAGGGGATCTTCTTAACCCAGGAATCAAACTGGAGTCTCCTGCATTGCAGGTGGATTCTTTACCAGCTGAGCCACAAGGGAAACCCAAGAATACTGGAGTGGGTAGCCTATCCCTTCTCCAGGGGATCTTCTTAACCCAGGAATCAAACTGGGGTCTCCCGATTGCAGGTAGGTTCTTAATCAACTGAGCTATGAGAGAAGGAGAACACATTTTAAATCTTATTCTCTTTCCCTTTTCTATCTCTACATAGGACTTACAGCTTCTGTCGGATGGAGATCTAACTGTGATAGGAGACAGAGGAACCCCGCTGAGTGAAGGACAGAAAGCCCGGGTCAGCCTCGCCAGGTAAATGGGGTTTCAGTTGCCATCCTGCCCCTCCTCCTCCACGGCTCCTAGTGGACATGATCACACAGACCCGGCTCATTGGGTGGGCCTGTGTGAGGCAGGGTCTTGGTTCTTTCCATGGACTCTTGGAATGAAACTGGAGTTGTTGGACACCAACATGATTCAGAGATGAAACCCAGGGAGTGTGAAGTGCCCTCTCCTGATGTCTGTCTACGTTTTCTAGAGCCGTGTATCAGGATGCGGACATCTACCTCCTGGACGATCCATTCAGCGCAGTGGATGTAGAAGTCAGCAGGCACTTGTTGGAACAGTGAGTTTGCTCCTGTGTTTCTATCATCTCTGCTTCCCAGGAGCCCTGCAGAGATCAGGGAAGAGGGCTCAGGAAAGCCTTTGTGCTCCAGGAGACTCAGCTCCCTCTGCCCTCATGCCCCTCCCTCCCCTCCCTCCCTCCACAGACGATCCATCCTAGAGAAATCTTGCATCATGATGAGGTCAAGAAAGGACAATACAGAGGGTGTTCCAGTGTGTGGAGACCAGTGGGATCTGTGCTTCAGGGAGTGAGGGATAAATGGCAGATTCCCTCTGCTAATTGCAGTTGATGGATCCAGACCCCAGGAATAAGAAAGATGATGTATGGTTTTTAAGTCAAAGAACAGACTTGGTAACCTGGTACTTGGCTGGCAGTTCTTTTCCACCGTCATTTTTTTCTTTTATTTATTTATATTTTTAATTGAAGGATAATTGCTTTATAGTATTTTGTGGGTTTTTGTCATACATCAACAATAATCAGCCATAGTTACATCCACATCCCTCCCTCCCAAACTTCCCTCCCACCCTATTTACCCTTCGTCACCGAGCCCCTGTTTGAGTTCCTTGAGTCATAAAACGAATTCCCGTTGGCCGTCTAGTTTACCTTTGGTAATCTCAGTTTCCTTGCTACTCTCTCCATACATCTCACCCTCTCCCTCCTTCCCCACCCCTGTATCCTTAGGTCTTTTCTATGTGTCTGTTTCCCATTGCTGCCCTGAACATAATACCGAGCCCCTGTTTGAGTTCCTTGAGTCATAAAACGAATTCCCGTTGGCCGTCTAGTTTACCTTTGGTAATCTCAGTTTCCTTGCTACTCTCTCCATACATCTCACCCTCTCCCTCCTTCCCCACCCCTGTATCCTTAGGTCTTTTCTATGTGTCTGTTTCTCCATTGCTGCCCTGAACATAAATTCATCAGTACCATCTTTTTAGATTCCATGTATATGTATCTGTATACATATGTATATGTATATGTGTGTACCATATATTTATATTTCTCTTTCTGACTTAATTCTTTCTGTATAATAGGATCTAGGTTCATCCATCTCACTAGAACTGACTTGAACGCATTCTTTTTATGGCTGAGTAGTATTCCATTGTATATATGTACCACAGCTTCTTTATCTGTTAATCATCCATCAATTTTTTAAGGCACGTGAGAAACAAAGTTTTCAGTACTGGCTGGAAAGACCCTTGGCTTATGCCTCTGTAGGTTTGAAAATACTTAGTAAAGTCTAGAATTGAAGAATGATTTATTCTACACCAGAGTCTGTGCTCTAGGTCTGTAAATCTGGTTTTGTTTTGTAGATGGTTTCATTTTTGCAATATTTTATATTACACATATTAATGATATCACATGATATTTGTCTTTCTTTTTCTGACTTACTTCACTTAGTATGATAATCTCTAGGTCCAACCACATTTCTGAAAAAGGCATTCATTCTTACTTCCTTTATCCATTCAGCTGTCAGTTGACATTTAGGTTGTTCCCTTGTCTTGGGTGTTGTGAATAGTGCTTCTATGAGCATAGAAGTACATGTGTCTTTTTCTGTTTTTTTTCCTGGATATATGCCTAGGAGTGAGATTGCTAGATTATAGGGTAATTCTATTTTTAGTTTTCTGAGGAACCTTCAAACTGATTTCCATACTGCTTCTACCAATTTACATTCCCACCAACAGTGTAGGAAAGCTTTATTTTCTTTGTATCCTTTCTAGCCATTGTTATTTTAATGATGGCCATTCTGACTGGTATGAAGTGGTACATCACTGCAGTTTTGATTTGCATTTCTCTAATAATTCATAATGTTGAACATCTTTTCATGTGCCTATTGGCCATCTCTCTCTCTCTCTCTCTCTCTCTCTATATATATATATATATATATATATATATATATCCTTTGGAGAAATGTCTGTTTAGTTCTTCTGCTAATTTTTCAATTGGGTTGTTTGTTTTGTTTTTGTTATTAAATTGTATGAAATGTTTGTATATTTTGCAGATTACCCCCTTGTCAGTTGCCTCATTTGGAAATATTTTCTCCCATTCTGTATGTTGTCTTTTTGTTTTCTGATGGTTTTCTTTGCTGTGCAAAAGCTTGTACATTTGATTAGGTCCCATTTGA
>SJYC01132555.1:0-51500 GCA_006408675.1 Madoqua kirkii
CTCTCTCTATATATATATATATATATATATATATATATATATATATATATATCCTTTGGAGAAATGTCTGTTTAGTTCTTCTGCTAATTTTTCAATTGGGTTGTTTGTTTTGTTTTTGTTATTAAATTGTATGAAATGTTTGTATATTTTGCAGATTACCCCCTTGTCAGTTGCCTCATTTGGAAATATTTTCTCCCATTCTGTATGTTGTCTTTTTGTTTTCTGATGGTTTTCTTTGCTGTGCAAAAGCTTGTACATTTGATTAGGTCCCATTTGATTATTTTGTTTTTTATTTCTATTGCCTTGGGAGACTAACCTAAGAAAACGTAGATACTATTTATGTCAGAGAATATTTTACCTGTGTTCTCTTCTAGAAGTTTTATGATGTCATGTTTTAAGTTTAAGTCGTTAAGTCATTTTAAGTTTATATTTGTGGGTGGTGAGAGGGTGTGTTCTAACTTCACTGATTTACAAGCCTGTATCTCTGCCTTTATGTCTTAGTCTCCTCTTCATCTAAGCACCTCTGTCAGGTTAAATTAGGCCCAGAGTAATTAAGGGTAACAGTTACTTCTTTAAAGTCCCTGTCATGAAATTCTAAGGTACTAATGGCTAAGTGAATTTTGTTTTTGTTATTCTACAAGCCATTTGTAGGTTCAGGTCAGGGTCCAGGGAAGAGGGAGCCTAAGCTACTCATGATGCCAAGAGGGTGGGGGTGGGGAATCCCTGTCACAGCACTAGCCCCAGTCACTGAACTCATGACGAGTCACAAGGCACTTCTCAAAATTCAACAAGTGAATTTTGAGGGAACATGACTGATTTACAGCAGGTCCAGAATAACAAAGTGGAAACTTTAGCAGAGTCAGCCGATGTGTAAGGAGCTCTGACCTCTGGACACAAAGAGCTGGGATTCCACATCCACTAAGCAGAGGTTGTTAGACTTTGATGGAACCTGCCCGTATGAAAAACATGCTTAGTGCTGGCATGATGAGAGTTGTGGAGATAAATTTTGGTGATGGCTGCACCACAATGAGAACGTACTTAACGCCACTGAACTGTATGCTTAAAATGGCAGAAATGGTAAATTTCATGTTAAGTATATTTTACCACAGAGTTTCCCTGGTAGCTCAGTGATAAAGAACCCACCTGCTAAGGAGGAGATACAAGGATTCTTGAGTTGGGAAGATCCCCTGGTGAAGGAAATGGCATCCCACTCAAGTATTCTTGCTTGGAGAATCCCAGGAACAGAGGAGTTGGATAGGCTACAGTCCATGGGCTCGCAAAGAGTCAGCAATAACATAGGGACTGAACATCAACAACATATTTTACCACAATTAAAAAAAAAAAAACCCTGCATAGTAGAATCGAATCTTTCAGAACTCAAGGTAGCAGAGGAGCTGACACATGGCAGGACCTCCAGCTCTCTAATCTGGCCCCCCTTCCCCATCCTCTCTTGATCCTCACTGGATGAATTTTCCCTTAGAGAAGTGCCTTGTGACTTGTCATGAGTGCAGTGACTGGGGCTAGTGCTGTGACAGGGATTCCCCACCCCCACCCTCCTGGCACCATGAGTAGCTTAGGCTCCCTCTTCCCTGGACCCTGACCTGAACCCACGAATGGCTGTCACCCCATCTTATGTGAGGCTGCACAAGTTCTCCATCATTTCCTGAAGGGTTTCTGCTGGCCATCGCATCTGTGTCATGGGAAGGGGAGAGGGAGGCATTCTAATTGCTGAGAACAGTGTGTTGATCACTGTAGTCCTCCCAAGTTCTTATTCAAACACAGGAAGTATTTGTAAAATTTTCTTAAACATTTTGGGTTTAATGACTTGAAATGTACACTTGATAGAATTAAGCTTGTTTAGACTGTTGCTTGCTAATCACAGCCACATTCTCTAGGGAAACTTAAAGTAGAGAGCATGAAGGCAGTTTATGAAGTAACTCAGCAGCAAGGAGAGAATGTTCTCTAGTTATAAAGTTGGATGGAATAATATGCTATAGTGATGGTGGGCATGCCGAAGCTTAGTAATGGGGTTATTGTTTAGTTGCTCAGTCGTGTCCAACTCTTTGTGACCCCATGAACTGCAGCTCGCCAGGGAGTATTTTGTGTTAATAATGAGGAGTATTTTGTATTAAAAGTGAATGAATCACACTCTACTTATTGTTAAGTTTCCTTCAGTTGTGAATATACATCCACTTTTGTTAAGGTTCTATGAATTTACATCTATATGTTGCAGACATTACGTGGGTTCTATCACCTACAGAAGGTTAGCGGCCTTAAGGGAAATGACGCAGTGTTACCTGTGTCTAACTTGGATTTTAATAAGTTTCAGCCCCACATCACCAGACCCCTGCATCCTGTGTCATCAGATCTCTGGCTCTGCCTGATCAGACTCCGATGCTGCTGTTTACACAGCTCACTCTCCTGCTCCAGCCCTTCTCAGACCCCCTGAGAACCATGTTCAGGATGCAGCGCCAGGTCCTCAAAGAGAGAACAGGCTTCTTTGCTGTCTGCTCCCATCCAGCTGTGCTGGCTTTGTGGGAGCCCTTTCTCACCTTTCCCTGGAGAAGGGCATGGCAACTCACTCCAGTATTCTTGCCTGGATAACAGAGGAGCCTGGCAGGCTACAGTCCATGGCGTCACAAAGAGTCAGACATGACTCAGCAGCTGACACTTTCATTTTCACTTTTTTCTCACCCCTGTCTGTCTGTATATTCTGGTCCCTCTGTCCCCAAGCTAGGGAACAGTGGGCGAAGGCACAGAAAGAAGGGGAAAAATGGGCCCTGCCATTCCCCCGCTCCTCCAGTGGGTACCTGTGCCCCTTGTTTTCCCACAGCCCACAGAGGGCTGCACTTGACCATTTATGAATATCCTCCCAAGCCCCCATAAGCTGTGAATGCAGGAAGGTGCCTCAGCCCGGCTTGTTCAGTCCCAGGACCCCTGCACCTGCTGTGTCTTCTTCCAGGGATGTTTCCCCAGAGAGTCTCAAGTCTCCTGTGTCTTCCCATCTAAGACAGCAGCCCCTCTTTCTTTTCCTTCACAGCACATGTCATGGCCTGAAAGGGCATTTACTATACTTGTTCTGTGTGTCCCTATTTACATGGTATATAGTGTTGTCTCCTGTCTTGACCAGCGGGTGTATCCTTGGCATATAGGACAGTGCCTGGCTCCTCAACAAACCTCTGCTGACTGAATGAATGAAGGTGGGGACTCTGTCTTTTTTGTTTTATTTGGTGCACATCCCTGTATCATTGGATGTGTCCACTCTTAACGCAGTCCATGATAGAATTATACATGGTATTATACTTCCTGGTGTACTTCCAGACTGGTGTACTTCCATGTTTCTAGACTTCCCTGGTGGCTCAGATGGTAAAGCATCTGCCTACAATGTGGGAGACCCAGGTTCGATCCCTGGGTCAGGAAGATCCCCTGGAGAAGGAAATGGCAATGCACTCCAGTACTCTTGCCTGGAAAATGCCATGGACGAAGGATCCTGGTAGGCTATAGTCCATGGGATCGCAAAGAGTCAGACATGACTGAGGGACTTCACTTTCATATGGTTATTATAAGATTAACCCAGCCCTTACATAGGAATAACAATTAAACAACTGACTGTTGAATCAATCATTTTTATAGTATGACTTGGAAATCTTTACTCTAAAAACTTGGAAAGTAAAGTGGTTTGGAGAAATAGCATTATATTTAATTAATTAATTTTTATTTACTTATTTGACTCCATCAGGTCCTATACCCAACACACAGGATCTTGCTTCATTGAGGTCTTCCTTTGCAACACACAGCCTCTCTAGCTGTGATGCACAGGCTGAGGCACTCTGAGGCATGCGGGATCTTATTCCCCCTACCAGGCTGCCAGGGATGTAACCTGTGTCCCCTGCATTGGCACGTGGATTCCCAACCACTGTTATCACCTGAGAAGTCCCCTAAAAAATGTCTGAAGTTTAGTCACTTGTCTGATGTCATGAGACTTGTCAGAGGGACTGAGCTGCAGTCTGCTGCCTCCAGACTGTCCATCTGACTCACTCACAGGCTGAGCTCTGTCCCAGGTCCCTGAGATTTGCTCTACGAGGGGCTTGGGCTCCCAGAGTACCTGCCTGGAGTCCTGCCCGTGATCCTTGGGGCACTGGACCCACCCACTCACTTCCTTGGAGGGACTGCAGAGCCTCTGGGGTGAGACTGGGGCTGAGTCCCTAGGGGTCTGCCTTTAAAATGTAGCAGCAGTCTGGAGGGGTACTATGAAAACAACAGCAACAACAACAACAACAAAAAACACCGAGGTTTGAATTCTGAGGAGGTCTTGGCTAAGAAAACTCTGTTTCCTTTAGCCTTGGGTGATTTTTCACTCTCATTAGGACTGTTTGGACTCTCTTCTTTCATTTTCACATTCAGAAAGTTTTCAGTGAAAGTAAAAAAAAAAAAATTACTTCCTGGATAGGACTGGCACCAGTTCCTAGGGGTCTGCATTTAAAATATAGCAGCAGAGAAAGCCTTTGTCAAAATTCAACATCCATTTATGATAAAAACTCTCCAGAAAGGAAGAATAGAAGGAACCTATCTCAATATAATAAAAGCTATATATGACAAACCCACAGCAAACGTTATTCTCAGTGGTGAAAAATTGAAAGCATTTCCCCTAAAGTCATGAACAAGGCAAGGGTGCCCACTTTCACCACTACTATTCAACATGGTTTTCTACGTTTTGAACACAGCAATCAGATAGTAAAAAGAAATAAAAGGAATCCAAATTGGAAAAGAAGAAGTAAAACTCTCACTGTTTGCAGATGACATGATCCTCTACATAGAAAACCCTAATGATTCCACCAGAAAATTATTAGAACTAATCAATGAATATGGTAAAGTTGCAGGATATAAAATCAACATGCAGAAATCCCTTGCATATCTGTACACTAATGATGAGAAAATAGAAAGACAAGTTAAGGAAACAATTCCATTCACCATTGCAACAAAAAGAATAAAATACTTAGGAATATATCCACCTAAAGAAACAAAAGACCTATATATAGAAAATTATAAAACACTGGTGAAAGAAATCAAAGAGGACACTAATAGATGGAGAAACATACTGTGTTCGTGGATCGGAAGAATCAATATAGTGAAAATGAGTATACTACCCAAAATAATCTATAGATTCAATGCAATCCCTATCAAGCTACCAACAGTATTTTTTCACAGAGCTAGAACAAATAATTATTTGTATGGAAATACAAAAAACCTCGAATAGCCAAAGCAATCTTGAGAAAGAAGAATGGAACTGGAGGAATCAATGTGCCGGACTTCAGGCTCTACTACAAAGCCACAGTCATCAAGACAGTATGGTACTGGTACAAAGACAGAAATATAGATCAATGGAACAAAATAGAAAGCCCAGATATAAATCTACGCACCTATGTACACCTTATCTTTGACAAAGGAGGCAAGAATATACAATGGAGAAAAGACAATCTCTTTACCAAGTGATGCTGGGAAAACTGGTCAACCACTTGTAAAAGAATGAAAGTAGAACACTTTCTAACACCATACACAAAAATAATCTCAAAATGGATTAAAGATCTAAACATAAGACCAGAAACTATAAAACTCCTAGAGGAGAACACAGGCAAAACACTCTCTGACATAAATCACAGCAGGATCCTCTATGACCCACCTCCCAGAATACTGGACATAAAGCAAAAATAAATTGGACTTAATTAAAATTAAAAGCTTCTGCACAACCAAGGAAACCATAAGCAAGGCGAAAAGGCAGCCTTCAGAATGGGAGAAAATAAAAGCAAATGAAGCAACTGACAAAGAATTAATCTAAAAAATATACAAGCAACTCCTGCAGCTCAATTCCAGAAAAATAAACAACCCAGCCAAAAAATGGGCCAATGAACTAAACAGACATTCTCCAGAGAAGACATACAGATGGCTAACAAACACATGAAAAGATGCTCAGCATCACACAGTATCAGAGAAATGCAAATCAAGACCACAACGAGGTATCATTTCACACCAGTCAGAATGGCTGCGATCCAAAAGTCTACAAGCAATAAATGCTGAAGAGACTGTGGAGGAAAGGGAACCCTCTTACACTGTTGGTGGGAATGCAAACTAGTACAGCCACTATGGAGAACAGTGTGGAGATTCCTTTAAAAACTGGAAAGAGAACTGCCATATGATCCAGTAATCCCACTGCTGGGCATACACACCAAGGAAACCAGAATTGAAAGAGACACATGTACCACAATGTTCATTGCAGTGCTGTTTATAATAGCCAGGACATGGAAGCAACCTAGATGTCCATCAGCAGATGAATGGATAAGAAAGCAGTGGTACATATAGACAATGGAATATTACTCAGCCATTAAAAAGAATACATTTGAGTCAATTCTAATGAGGTGGATGAAACTGGAGCCGATTATACAGAGTGAAGCCAGCCGGAAAGAAAAACACCAATACAGTATGCTAATGCATATATATGGAATTTAGAAAGATGTAATGATAACCCTGTATGCAAGACAGCAAAAGAAGATGTATGGAACAGTCTTTTGGACTCTCTGGGAGAGGGCGAGGATGGGGTGATTTGGGAGAATGGCACTGAAACATGCATAATATTATATGTGAAATGAATCACCAATTCAGGTTCGATGCATGATACAGGATTCTTGGGACTGGTGTACTGGGATGACCCAGAGGGATGGTATGGGGAGGGAGGTGGGAGGGGAGTTCAGGGTGGCTAACACATGTACACCCATGGCTGATTCATGTTGATGTATGGCAAAATCGATACAATATTGTAAAGTAATTAACCTCCAATTAAAATAAACAAATTTATATTTTAAAAATTAAATATAGCAGCAGTTTTTTTTTTAATTATTATTATAGAAAAGAAACTAAAGCTGCCATTGGATGATTCCTGCTGCAATTTGGATTCCGTTCTTTCATTTTCATGTTTGGAAGGTGTTCAGCCCTAATGAAAAAAGACTTGCTTCCTGGATGGGACTGGGAATATTGTAGAGACTGATGGGTGCCACGCTGGCATTAATTTTGTATCTAGTACTATTTTGAAAGAAGTATCTAGAAAATACACTCTGGCAAAAGTTAACCTGCTGGGAGCCAGTGTGAGGAATTTCGCCCGTGGCAAAGGTCATGAGGAAAGAAGCTCGACAAAACGCAAAGGCGTGATCTGGCTTTAGGGGTTCCCCCTCAATTTTCCTGAGCATCTACCCCAAAACCAGAGTCTGTCCGCTTTATTGTTCTGTGCTTTCCACTCTTTTGACACTCTTTGGAAAAAGTTAAATCAGGGCTTCAGTTAACAGTCTCCTGCAAAAGGAGTGTCTCAGCTCAAACCCTTCTGATGGCTCTCTAACTTGCCTGACAGTTAGAGACTTTTTTACGGCTTGTGAATTGTTTACAGCCCCCAACTGTGAGAGGCACGGGAAGCCTAAAACTTTATAAAGCCTTTCAAAGAGTTAAAAGTTACTAGAGTAGCCCTGAGGTAAGATTTCACTCTTGAGCCAATGCTTGTTGCTAAGTTCCCATATCTCTTATCCACTGTGGACCTGGGAGCACATTCTTTAACATAGTTAGGATGCAGGAAAAAACAAGTGTAGCCTTGAAACTCACCACATCAGACTTTTGAGCTAATTAGTTCTTTCTTTGTTGTAACTTACTGCACCTTTGCTTTGTGAAAATGTAACTTTGTTTGATACTTTCTGAGGCTGACATAGATTAAAAATATAAAGAAGAAACACTTCAAGGGAAAACAAGTTTTCTGGTTGAGCAGCCTTTATCAAAAGAGGGTCTTAAAATGTTTCACAGGCCTCCAAGGCCAGAAGATAATGTACACATAATTTGTGGGGAAGGTATAAAAGTCCTTTAAAAAAATCAAATTATTGGGGCCTCGCTCACCGAAGCAGCTTGGTCTCCCCATGTCTTCTTTATTTTCTGGCTGAATTCCCATCTGGGGCGTGGAGGCTCGCCATGTCTACTTACTTGCCCTGGCTTCTAAGACCCACAAAAAAGGGAGCCCAAGGCAGGGCACCCTCCACTATTCAAACAGGTGCCAGTGGCCTAACGTAGATGATGCAAACCTCTTGTCTCAAGGTTTTATTAGTTCTCCACACAAACCAAGTTATTCAGCCTCTTTTCTCCACTACTTTTCCTACTACACTACTCTTTCCTAACCTAATCTTATATTTCTAATTAAACAAATCTCTCTTCACTGACTCCGTCCACCCTTCGAATTTCCTGGATCCACTGGGGCTAGACCCCAGCAGTTACCAAGAATCTATTTTTTGTTTGAGTATGTATATCATTAATCATGAATAATCATCTAGAAAACTGTCTAACATAAATGTACATATGACATAGATTTTTATATGACATAGATTCCTTTTTTCCATTCCTACATAGAGATAAAAGTGTTTTAGTTCAGTCAAGTTTTGGAATTCCAGTATTAGTTGTTTTTCTTTATGAAACATGTAAATGGGTTAAGCTGAGTTTTAGGCAAAAAAAGCCTTAGCTGTTAGTGCCTTCTTCATGGGATTGCTTTTTAGAATTTTTTAGTGTAACTATTCTTTAAAGTTTGCTGCTGATGACTGTGAGGACCTAGTCAGATTTATTGATTTATGTTTATTCAGTTTGTATTACTGATTTGGTATTTAAACTACAGATCTTTGCTGTGTTGTCTTTGTCTCATGTTTATAAAATATGTTCCCAATTTGGAGCAGCCCCATTAATATGCTTTTGTATACTGTCCATTTTACATTTGTAGATGTATTTGTCAAGCCTTGAGGGAGAAGATCACAATCTTAGTGACGCATCAGTGGCAGTACCTAAAAGCTGCGAGTTGGATTCTGATATTGGAAGGTGTAAGTAATTTCTACATGCCTGTGGAACTTGCTAGCACTCGGGTGTGCTGAAAGCCAGGCCTCTCAGCAGGTCAGTCTCCTTGGGTTCATGGTAAACACCTTCTTCTCCTCAGTTTTACAGCTCCTTCTTCTTAAAGGTGGCGTTCGTGCCTTTGGCGATGAATCCAAAGTCCTGTAGAAATGTCACTACTATACTCTGAGGCACATAAACCCTAAAGGATATGAAAGTGCTACCACAGGGTTACTGAGTCATCCCTGTTCTTGTGAAATTTGTTAAGGATAATGATGATATTTTATATAGAACTTTTTGTTTTCCCTGTCCAGGATTTAAGTCAAAGTATATTGTTTGGAAATTAGAGATACTAAGACCTGTTTGTAACCATGTGATTGTCATACACAGTTTGCTAAAGAGCATCTTCCATTAACACCAGAAGCGAGGCTGGGTATCTGAGCACCCAAGTCAGAGACGCACACTCTGCTGATGTCCCCAGTTGCTGGTCTCACTGTCTCTTTCTGTGCCTAATATGTGTGGGAACCTGTGCAGCAGAATGATAAAGCCCTGCCTTATGGGGCTCCTGTTCTTATGGGGACAAATATGACAAAGAGAAAGGGGTAGAGCTGATTTCCTGGCTGCCTGCTTAAAGAGCTGATGCCTCACATGGCCTGAGTGGCATGAAGGTGGGGGCCATGCAATCACCTGGGGTAGGCAGGTCTGAGGCTGGCCGTCCTAAGGAAGGAGCTTACCTGGCAGGTTGGAGGAACAACAGGAAGACCAGTGTGTCTGGGGACAGTGAGCAGGGGGATGTGGAGGGAGCTGGTCTCTGAGCACTGAGCAGTGGGTAGAAGTGGGATGGAAGTCTTGGACAGTCCAGAGCAGAGCGGTGATATGGTCTGATGTGGGATTTGAAAGATTACTTACTAATCATCTGGTCCCATTCACAGAGGGGAGAGGATGACTGTCCTTTTGAAATTGTCAGTTCTTACTTGCAGAGTACAGTAGCAACCTTTGTACCCACTAGTCGTTTCCTTGGGCATCTTACAGATGTGAAGTGGAAAGTGGTAATTTCATTTAAAAGGTACATGAATTTTGCCTCCCAAGTGAAATAGCACAATGTATCCTGAATAATTTTCAGTTCTGCAGTGACAGATGGTATCCAAAGTCTTTATTGAGTTTCTCCCAGGGGCCACCTCAGGGGATAGGGTGAGAGGGGGTCCAGCAAGGGTCCTGGGTCATCTTCCACCTGACTTGTCTTAACAGAGCTGCTCTCATTTTATGCATTTTTCATTTTAGGATTTTTTATAATGTTTTGTTTGCCACTGACTAAATCAGCTGAGTCTTGTTTCATGGGGTGAGAAAATTGTGAAAATATCTGCATATTATTTTATATGACTTTGTAAGGGAGAGAAACTGTGCAAGGATGTGCCACACATGTTCAAAGAAAATGATTAGACTGGCTGTAGCTTAAACAGAGACCTGATTTGGGGAAGCCTCGTTGGCTGCTTGTGGTTGGTTGTTCCTAAGTTTTTTTTCTTGGATCTGGGTGCATTGATTGTGGCTTAGATTTTGGTTTGCTGGCTGCCAAGGCCTTAGCACCACCCCAATCTCATGGCCTCCTTGTTTAGTTGCTTCAACAGGTAGAATATTGAATTTTCAGTTGGGAACTTCCTGCATTTGTGGGGAAGCTATAAAATAGTGTGAAGATGCATCTCCTGGGTCCTCTGTCCAGGGCTGGTTCCTACATGTCCTGTTCCAGCTGAGCGCACGATACTATGAAAATGACAGTGGTCAGTGAAGTTTTGATGAATGACTGTTACCTGTGTAGTTGTGTCAGTAATTTTCTTTCCTAGAATATCCTCCCCAATTAATTTTGTAAAAAATTCTGCTTCTCACATGAGGTGTCTCTCAGTTCTCATGTTGTCTAAAAAGACGGTGCTGATCCTCCCACCAACCTCTGCACTTCTTGCTTCCCTAAGTGCCCACGGTAGTTATGTCATTCTTAACACATCATCACACATTTCTTTCATATCCCTCAAAACCTAACACAGGGTTTAGCAGAGAATAAAATGTTCTGTTCTATGTAGAGTTGAACTGCATTAGATTTGTCAACCACAATGTCAGACCCAAGGATCATTTTCTTAGGAAAATCATAATTATGACCAGTTAACTTTAGTTGATTAGTGTTCAGATTATATTACTATTATCTAATGCAAATATATCCCTCTCAAATTCTTTATTTTAGGGAAAACTAGTACAACATGGGACTTACATTGGGCTCCTGAAATCTGGAGTAGATTTTGATTTCCTTTTAAAGAGGAGTGAGGAAGAACCATCTCCAGATCTGGAATCTTCTACCCTGAAGAATCAGTCCAAACCCTTGATGAGAGGTGCTGCTTCAGAGCTCCAAGATGTGAGTTTCTCATCCGGCAACATGCTGCTGTATGTCAGCTCTTGATAGACTTATGGAACTTCAGTCTGTTCCACTGGTGACATCTTCGTTTGTCCTAAAGTAGATCCTAAGAGTCCAAGGCCCTGTTCCATGGAACTAGTAGAGTTAGAAGAGCGTGACAGGAGCAAGCCTGCTTGTGGTTCTCCTCTGGGTATAGGATGGAGGATCTTATGGAGATCAGTAGTGGGTGCACTGCTATGACTTCCTGGGTATATGTGACTCACCATGATATGTGAACTTTTTCATTTACCATAGTTATATCCGTTTACCATAGTTACATCCTACTATCTGTGGTGGCCCCCAGCTTCCTTTGTGCATCCAGAGGCTTAATGTGAAGACCCTCTTAGGCTGAGTCCTAATGTTGCCACAATAAATCAGCTACTTTTCCTATATGTTGGAATGTTCTGGCACTGCAGGTGACTGATGGAAGTATTTTGCCTTGGTGTCAGATGGTTTGTGACGGATCAGAGATAGCCTGTGCAAAGGACCTGACACACAGCAGACACTTTGCAGTTAGTGCCCATTTTCCTTTCTTATCCTTTAAGACTGAGAACCACCTCTTATCCACCTTGAATCCTAGTGGCCAGCACAGAGCTGAGGTCACCCTTGGCTCCTGTAACTCTATAATGCACCCTAAGTCCTCCAAACAGAAATGCAGAAATGTACTAGATTTCCCTTAAAAACATACATAGGTATTCTGCAATATCCAAACCCTCACTATCCAGATCAGGAGCACAGATGATTCTGATAAGCATTCAGGTTAGTCCTTCAATTTCTAAACTCAGAAATCACTCTCTGAAATTTAGGAATTAAATAAATTCAGATTATATGCTTGTCTCTTGCTATCCAAACTCATTTTACTCCAACTTACTCTGTGACCTCAATTTACTGTATTAGGTAGTATTTTGAGCTACATGTTTCATGTTTCTATGATTGAGTGACACAGGTTATCTAGAAGGATACATAAGCTTCATATCATTTTGTGTATTAATTTGGAACCAGCTTCTGCATTTGTACTTGAGTCAGGTATATTGTTAGGGTGCTGAGAGTCATGACTGACTTTAAGCAAAGCCACCCAACAGTGAATAACCTTGTACAAATGATACTTTCTTATCTTTAACAGAATCTTAGGAGAGGGGTGGCTGGGTCGTAGGGTAAATGCACACATGATTTGGCCAGATATTCCCACACTTCTCTCCATAGGAGACAGATCATCTTGCACTCCTAGTGTATGAGGTGTATCTGTTTCCCCACAGCTTTGCGGTGGAGGGTATTGTTGAACTTCGGGAATTCCTTATTTAAAATTCTGTCTCTCACTGCCATTCCCCCTCACCTCCTCCTCAGACTGAGAATATAGAGGTCACACTACCTCTCGAGGACCATATGGAGGGAAAAGTTGGTTTTAAGACCTACAACGATTACTTCACAGCTGGCACTCATTGGTTTATCATCATCTTCCTTGTTCTAGTAAACATCGCAGCTCAGGTAAATGGAACATGTACTTTGGTTTGTGCCCTCAGCTTGATACTTACCTACTATTTATGCTGTATTTATTTTATAATTATTTTAAATATGTGTATTAAGAGATTTATCTCAAAGACTAGGCCCATAAGACTGTGGGCCTAACTGGGTGAATGTGGAAACAGGCCTGCAGACTGGAAACTCGGGCAGGAGCTGACCCTGCTGTCTTGAGGTAGAATTTCTTCTTCCTCCAGGAAACCTCAGGTTTTGCTCTTCAGGCCTTTGACTACTGGATCAGGCCACCAAAGTGTGGAGGGTGATCTCCTCTACTTCAGTTCTGATGTTGGATGTGAGCCACATCCACAGAACACCTTCATGGCAACATCTAGATGTGTATTTGGTTGAATCACTGGAGACTGGCCTGCCCAACCTGACACAGACAGCTGACCATCACAGTCAAGCTTTTTTCCTTAGAAAAATCCCAACGTTTGGCCTATGATTGGTGCATTTTGCAGTTCACTTGGGTTTGCTTTGAAATAAGTTATCTGTGGGGAGCAAAATAAATGAAGCTTATCGGTATTGTGTGTACATGACAGAGAACTTCCAGGGAGAAAAGAGTATCTTTTAAAGAGTTTAAAATATTTGAGTATACAATCAAATGCTAGTTAACTGGTTCAGTTAAAAAAAAAGAGAGAGAGAGAGTTTAAAATGTAGCATGCTCTCCCCTGACCTGTGATCATCTGGGCTGTGGGGCTTGGTGCAGAGCTGGAATGACTGTCTCCATGTTCTGGAGCCCTTCCATCTCCCAGCCTGGTGAGCTGAGTATGCGGAATCAGTGATGTCAGTGTCTGAGTGACTATTGTTTCCTGCTACAGGTTGCCTACATCCTGCAGGATTGGTGGCTTGCAGACTGGTGAGTGATTCGTGGTCTGACCAAAAGTGCTGTGAAGTCTACATGAAGCCTCACTTTCCCACCAGTCAGGGGGAGAGATGGGGCTACTTCAGCCTCCTCTTCTGACCCTCACATAGTTTCTCTGAAGAAAAATTTTAAGTTCCTGCTGGTGACATATGACTCTCCCATGGTCTCTCCCATATCTGACCTGAGCAGCTTGTTCATAGATGATTTTGATCACAACTGCAAGTTGTGATTAAAATTGAATCTTTCTAAGATAGATGGACAGAGAGCCCTGTGAACTGGAAACCATTTTTCTAGCATAAAATGCATCTCCCAAATTGAGTTTTGTGGTTTTTTTTTTCTTTTAACATTTGAATACATTCTATCTAATGCATGGTATTTTTTCTTCCCTGTTCCATAGGGCGAATTTACAAAATGCCCTGTATTTTAGGGTATATGAAAAAGAAGAGATAATTGTGGTGCTGAACTGGTACTTAGGCATCTATTCAGGTAAAGTTGAATCCTCTGGTCTATTATATGAGAGTCTGAGGTGCTTACAAGGGGCCTGTGAGCACCTAGGGCTTCCAGGCCTAATTTAGTAATGTCTCAACAGATTTAAAAGTTTGAGTTGCATTTTCTCTGTAACCTGAACAATTATTTTTAAAATCCAGAAGAAAAAAGTTGATTGGAAATTCTTGATTTACTTGGATTTTGGTAGCTAAACCAAGATTGCACATTCAGAAAATCAGCCACTGGAAATACATGGCTATTGTCTATTCTAAAATATTGCTTTAGCGATGAGAAGGTGATTAGAAACAGATCCTTACCCTGTGGTTCAGATTGTTCCTATTCTGTCTGAATAAACCCTGGCTGTTATTGGTCTTTAAGGAAATACTCTGGCAGTGAGGGCTCCCAGATAAAAGTGTTATTCCCTTGCTGATGTGCAAACTCCCCTTCACCACAGTGCTCATCTCTTGAGCTTCACTAATTACTTGAAAAGCCAAGCAGGGGAAGTCCAGTGCCTGGATTAGGATTCCTTCTCTTTCTTAACTTGAGGTCACATCTCCAACTGTGTGATTAATTTAACATGTGACTAATATTAACCTAGCACTTCGCTTGTGGCTCAGCTGGTAAAGAATCTGCCTGCAATGTGGAAGACCTGGGTTCGCTCCCTGGGTTGGGAAGATCCTCTGGAGAAGGGAAAGGCTACCCACTCCAGTATTTTGGCCTGGAGAATTCCAGGGACTGTATAGTCCATGGAGTTGCAAAGAGTTGAACATGACTGAGTGACTTTCACTTCAATATTAACATGACTCACTGTATTCACTTAGAATATATATATAATGTTACATAGTGTTTAAAGGATATCTTCATCTAAAATTTTAAATATCTTCTTTATCCATTTATTTGTTGATAGACATTTAAGTTGCTTCCATGTTCTGGCTATTATAAATATTTGCTACTATGAACATTGGGGTACATGTGTCTTTTATTTTTACTTTTAATTTTACATTAGATTATACATGATTGGCTTCCAAGGTGGTGCTAGTGGTAAAGAAGCTGCCTACCAATGCAGGAGACATCAGAGAGGTGGGTTCGATCCCTGGGTCAGGAAGATCTCCTGGAGAAGGGCATGGCCAACCACTCCAGTATTCTTGCCAGAAGAATCCCATAGAGAGAGGGGCCTGGTGGGCTATAGTCTATGGGTTTGCACAGGGTCGGACATGACAGAAGCAATTTAGCATGCCTGGATGATTGGGCTTCCCTGGTGGTTCAGATGGTAAAGAGTCTGCCTAGACCTGGGTTCGAACCCTGGGTTGGAAAAACCCCCTGGAGAAGGGAATGGCAATCAACTCCAGTGTTCTTGTCTGGGAAATCCATGGACAGAGAAGCCTAATGGGCTCTGGTCCATAGGATTACAAAGATTCGGACATGACTGAAGGGACTTATCGTACACACATAGATTATGAACAATGTTGTGATAGTTTCAGGAGAACAGCAAAGGCACTCAGCCATACATAGACATGTATTCATTCATCTCCAAATCTCACTCCACCCTCCATCCAAGCTGCCACATAACACTGAGCAGAGTTCCCTGTGCTATGCAGTAGGATCTTATTGGATACCCACTTTAAATATAGAAGAGTGTACATGTTGATTCTAAACTTCCTGTCTCTTCTTTCTGGCAACCATAATTTATTCTCGTCAGTCTGTTTTGTTACATAAATACATTCATTTGTATAACTTCTTTTGAGATTCTACCTATAGGGGATGTTATAAAATATTTCTCCTTCTCTGTCTGACTTACTTCATTCAGCCTGACAATCTCTAGGTCCACCCATGTTGTGGCAAATGCCATTATTTCATTCTTTGTTAATAGTCATGTAATATTCAATTGTATATATGTACCACCTCTTCTTTCTTCATTCCTGTGTCAGTGGTTATTTAGGGTGCTTTAATATCTTGGCTGTTGTAAACAGTGCTACAATGAACATTGGGGTGCATATATTCTGGTATGTATAATTTTGGATCATGTTTTTCTTTGGGTATATGACCAGGAATAGGATTACAAGGTCATATGGTAGTTCTATTTTTAGTTTCTAAGGAACCTATGTACTGTTCTCCATAGTTGTTATATCAATTTCAGTTCAGTTCAGTCACTCAGTCATGTCCAACTCTGCAACCCCATGAACTGCAGCACGCCAGTCCTCCCTGTACATCACCAACTTCCAGAGTTCACTCAAACCCATGTCCATCAAGTCGGTGATGCAATCTAGCCATCTCATCCTCTGTCGTCCCCTTCTCCTCCTGCCCCCAATTCCTCTCAGCATCAGAGTCCTTTCCAAGGAGTCAACTCTTCGCATGAGGGGGCCAAAGTATTGGAGTTTTAGCTTAAGCATCAGTCCTTCCAATGAACACCCAGGACTTATCTCTTTTAGGATGGACTGGTTGGATCTCCTTGCAGTCCAAGGGACTCTCAAGAATCTTCTCCAACACCACAGTTCAAAAGCATCAGTTCTTCGGTGCTCAGCTTTCTTCAAGTCCAACTCTCGCATCCATGCATGGCCACTGGAAAAACCATAGCCTTGACTAGACAGACCTTAGTAGGCAAAGTAATATCTCTGCTTTTTAATATGCTGTCTAGGTTGGTTATAACTTTTCTTCCAAGGAGTAAGCATCTTTTAATTTTATGGCTGAAATCACCATCTGCAGTGATTTTGGAGCCCCCCAAAATAAAGTCTGACACTGTTTCCACTGTTTCCCCATCTATCTGCCATGAAGTGATGGGACCAGATGCTATGATCTTCTTTTTCTGAATGTTGAGCATTAAGCCAACTTTTTCACTCTTCTCTTTTAGTTTCATCAAGAGGCTGTTTAGTTCCTCTTCACTTTCTGCCATAAGGGTGGTGTCATCTGCATATCTGAGGTTATTGATATTTCTCCCGGCAATCTTGATTCCAGCTTGTATTTCTTCCAGTCCAGCATTTCTCATGATGTACTCTGCATATAAGTTAAATAAGCAGGGTGACAATATACAGCCTTGATATACTCCTTTTCCTATTTGGAACCAGTCTGTAGTTCCATGTCCAGTTCTACCTGTTGCTTCCTGACCTGCATACAAATTTCTCAAGAAGCAGGTCAGGTGGTCTGGTAGTCCCATCTCTTTTAGAATTTTCCACAGTTTATTGTGATCCACACAGTCAAAGGCTTTGGCATAGTCAATAAAGCAGAAATAGATGTTTTTCTGGAACTCTCTTGCCTCTTCAATGATCCAGTGAATGTTGGAAATTTGATCTCTGGTTCTTCTGCCTTTTCTAAAACCAGCTTAGAAGTTCACAGTTCACATACTGCTGAAGCCTGGCTTGGAGAATTTTGAGCGTTACTTTACTAGTGTGTGAGATGAGTGCAATTGTTCAGTAGTTTGAGCATTCTTTGGCATTGCCTTTCTTTGGAATTGGAATGAAAACTGACCTTTTCCAATGCTGTGGCCACTACTGAGTTTTCCAAATTTGCTGCCATATTGAGTGCACCACTTTCACAGCATCATATTTCAGGATTTGAAACAGCTCAACTGAAATTCCATCACCTCCACTAGCTTTGTTTGCAGTGATGTTTTCTAAGGCCCACTTGACTTCACATTCCAGGATGTCTGGCCATAGATGAGTGATCACACTATCGTGATTATCTGGGTTGTGAAGTTCTTTTTTGTACAGTTCTTCCCTGTATTCTTGCTACCTCTTCTTAATATCTTCTACTTCTGTTAGATCCATACAATTTTTGTCCTTTATTGAGCTCATCTTTGCATGAAATGTTCCCTTGGTATCCCTGATTTTCTTGAAGAGATCTCTAGTCTTTCTCATTCTGTTTTTTTCCTCTATTTCTTTGCATTGATCTCTGAAGAATGCTTTCTTATCTCTTCTTGCTATTCTTTGGAATTCTGCATTCAGATACTTATATCTTTCCTTTTCTCCTTTGCTTTTTGCTTCTTTTCTTTTCACAGCTATTTGTAAGGCCTCCCCAGACAGCCATTTTGCTTTTTTTACATTTCTTTTCCATGGGGATGGTCTTGATCCCTGTCTCCTGTACAGTGTCTTGAACCTCCGTCCATAGTTCATCAAGCACTTTTTCTATCAGAAAATCTATTTCTCATTTCCACTGTATAGTTATAGGGATTTGATTTAAATCATACTGAATGGTCTAGTGGTTCTCCCCACTTTCTTCAATTTCAGTGTGAATTTGTCAATAAGGAGTTCATGATCTGAGCCACAGTCAGCTCCCAGTCTTGTTTTTGCTGACTGTATAGAGCTTCTCCATCTTTGGCTGCAAAGAATATAATCAGTCTGATTTCAGTGTTGACCATCTGGTGATGTGCATGTGTAGAGTCTTCTCTTGTGTTGTTGGAAGAGGGTGTTTGCTATGACCAGTGTGCTATCTTGGCAAAATTTATATTAACCTTTGCCCTGCTTCATTCTGTACTCCAAGGCCAAATTTGCCTGTTACTCCAGGTGTTTCTTGACTTCCTACTTTTGCATTCCAGTCCCCTATACTGAAAAGGACATCTGTTTTGGGTGTTAGTTCTAGAAGGTCTTGTAGGTCTTCATAGAACCATTCAACTTCAGCTTCTTCAGCATTATTGGTTAGGGCATAGGCTTGGATTACCATGATTTTGAATGGTTTGCCTTGGAAATGAACAGAGATCATTCTGTCATTTTTGTGACTGCATCCAAGTACTGCATTTCTGACTCTTTTGTTGACCATGATGGCTACTCCATTTCCTCTAAGGTATTCCTGCCCACAATAGTAGATATAATGGTCATCTGAGTTAAATTCACCCATTCCAGTCCATTTTAATTCACTGATTCCTAAAATGTCCACATTCACTCTTGCCATGTCTTTTTTGCCACTTCCAATTTTCCTTGATTCATGGACCTCTCATTCCAGGTTCCTATGCAATATTGCTCTTTACAGCATCGGACCTTGTCTCTAACACCAGTCACATCCACAACTGGGTATTGTTTTTGCTTTGGCTCCATCCTTTCATTTTTCTGGAGTTATTTCTCCATGGATCTCCAGTAGCTTATTGGGTACCTACCGACCCAGGAAGTTCCCCTATCAGTATCCTATCATTTTGCATCCCCACAAACAGTGCAAGAGGGATCCCTTGTCTCCATAGCCTTTCCAACATTTATTGTTTTTAGATTTTTTTTTTTTTGGTGATGACCATTGTGACTGATGTGAGGTGATATCTAATTGCAGTTTTGATGTACATTTCTCTAATAATTAGTGATATAGAGAATATTTTCATGTTGGCCATCTGCATGTCTTCTTTGAAGAAATGTCTGTTTAGGTCTTCCATTCATTTTTTAATTTGGATTGTTTGGTTTTTTGATATTGAGCTGCATGAGTTGTTTGTATATTTTGGAACTTAATCCCTTGTCAGTTGCTTAGTTTGTAATTATTTTCTCCCATTCTGAGTGTTGTCTTTTCATCTCATTTATGGTACCTATATATAATGAAGTATTAGTTGGCCATAAAAAGGAATGAAATTAGGTCATTTGTAGAGACATGGATGGGCCTAGAGTCAGTCATACAGACTGAAGTAACTCAAAGAAATAAAAAAATGCATATATTAATGCATATATGTGAAATCTAGAAAGATGGTACAGACAAATCTATTTGCAGGAACAGAGATGCCAATGTAGAGAACATATGTGTGAACACATTGGGAGAGGTGTAGGAGATGAATGGGGAGACTAGAACTGACATATATACACTACTATGTGTGAAATAGCTAGCTAGTGGGAACTTGCTATATAGTACAGGGAGTTCAGCTCATGCTCTCTGGTGACCTAGAGGGGTAGGATTAGTGAGACGAGAGGTCCAAAAGGGAGGGGATATATGTATACATATTGCTGATTCACTTCCTTGTACAGAAACTAACACAACATTGTAAATCAACTATACTCCAGTTCAGTTCAGTTCAGTTCAGTCACTCAGTCGTGTCCAACTCTTTGTGACCTCATGAGTTGCAGCATGCCAGGCCTCCCTGCTCATCACCAACTCCCGGAGTTCACTCAGACTCAAGTCCTTCGAGTCAGTGATGCCATCCAGCCATCTCATCCTCTGTCGTCCCCTTCTCCTCCTGCCCCTAATCCCTCCCAGCATCAGAGTCTTTTCCAGTGAGTCAGCTCTTCGCATGAGGTGGCCAAAGTACTGGAGCTTCAGCTTTAGCATCATTCCTTCCAAAGAAACCCCAGGGTTGATCTCCTTCAGAATGGACTGGCTGGATTTCCTTGCAGTCCAAGGGACTCTCAAGAGTCTTCTCCAACACCACAGTTCAAAAGTATCAATTCTTTGGCACTCAGCCTTCTTCACAGTCCAACTCTCACATCCATACATGACCACTGGAAAAACCATAGCCTTGACTAGACGGACCTTAGTCAGCAAAGTGATGTCTCTGGTTTTGAATATACTATCTAGGTTGGTCATAACTTTTCTTCCAAGGAGTAAGCGTCTTTCAATTTCATGGCTGCAATCATCATCTGCAGTATTTTAGAGCCCCCCAAAATAAAGTCTGACACTGTTCCCACTGTTTCCCCATCTATTTCCCATGAAGTGATGGGACCAGATGCCATGATCTTCGTTTTCTGAATGTTGAGCTTTAAGCCAACTTTTCCAATCACCTCTTTCACTTTCATCAAGAGGCTTTTTAGTTCCTCTTCACTTTCTGCCATAAGGGTGGTGTCATCTGCATATCTGAGGTTACTGATCTTTGTCCTGGCAATCTTGATTCCAGGTTGTGTTTCTTCCAGCCTAGGGTTTCTCATGATGTACTCTGCATATAAATTAAATAAGCAGGGTGACAATATACAGCCTTGACGTAGACCTTTTCCTATTTGGAACCAGTCTGTTGTTCCATGTCCAGTTCTACCTGTTGCTTCCTGACCTGCATACAGATTTCTCAAAAGGCAGGCCAGGTGGTCTGGTATTCCCATCTCTCTCAGAATTTTCCACAGTTTATTGTGATCCACACAGTCAAAGGCTTTGGCATAGTCAATAAAGCAGAAGTAGATGTTTTTCTGGAACTCTCTTGCTTTTTCCATGATCCAGCAGATGTTGGCAATTTGATCTCTGGTTCTTCTGCCTTTTCTAAAACCAGCTTGAACATCAGGAAGTTCACGGTTCATGTATTACTCCAGTAATAAATAAATAAATAAATAAATAAATAAATATCTTCATGAGAAGCACCTGTATTAGCTTTCTACAAAGAATGTACTATATAAAAATCCACTCATTGAAAGTTGGCATTTATTTTGTTAATCACTTGCTAAGAAATCTAAATACATTAGCTGTTTACCTTCTTAATTGGTAAGTCATTTCTCCTGTTCTTCTTCATTCTCATGCTGATATCTAAAACTGAGGTATCAGTTGGTTACAGGATATGTAAATAGTGAAACTTGAAATGTGGCAAAGGGAAGAATAACTACTTTTCATAATTATCTTTCCTTTTGTTTTTAACAGGTGTTTAAATAACTAAAGTTCCTTTTTTGGTTTGTTTTATTTATTCATTTATTTTTGGCCATGTTGGGTCTTCATTGATGTGTGGGCTTTCTCTGTTTGCAGAGAGCAAAGGCTAGTCTTTAATTGCAGTGTGCAAATTTCTCACTACATAGCTTCTTTTGTTTCAGATCTTGGGCTCTAGGATGCGTGGACTTCAGTAGTTTCAGACCGTGGGCATTAGTAGTTGCATCTCCTGGGCGCTATCTAGAGTACAGAATCAGTAGTTGTGGTGCACGGGCTCAGTTGCTCTGAGACATGTGGGATCCAACTGGGTCAGGGATTGAACCCATGTCTCCTGCACTGAGCTATCAGCAAGCCCTCTCATTATCTTTCCTGTGAGTTTTATTAGAACTTGTAACTGAATTAGGAAAGCCTAGGATGAAACTGTAGTTTACACAAGACCTTTTTCCCCTCATGTGTTTCTGTTTAGTGAGAGGAAAATAATGATCTTTATATTCGTCTTTATAAATGTATTTTGTGAAAGCATCAAGCTCTTATCCAACCCATTTCATATGTATATTTACATATATATGTATATTCTATATTCTACATGTATAAATATTTTATATAAATCTTATTTATAGAATAAAATACATAATATCTTTATAAACTGCCTGTCATTATTTAGCATCATTGAGAATAAGGCAGAAAGCTTGTGCTGAGTGATGTTTTTTTATTTCAGGTTTAACTGTATCTACCATCCTTTTTGGCATCACAAGGTCTCTGTTGATATTCTACATCCTTGTTAATTCTTCACAAACTTTACACAACAAAATGCTGTGGTCCATTTTGAGACTCCAGTATTGTTCTTCTATAGAAATCCAATAGGTAAGTTAGACACCAAGTTTCTCAGTGAATAAGTCTTTGTAACACATTTAGTTCCTGATTATATTTGGTATTTGAAGATGCAAGAGATGATTAGAAGAAAATTACTGTAATTTTTGTAAAGTAATTTAGTACACCATTGTACTGTTGATTTATTTTCTATGAAAAGCTTCACTGATATTTTTTTCTACCAGAGAAAATCTGAATAGGAGCATATAATCTTTTATTCCAATTTATGTGTCTGTAAAGATACATGAATGTTTACTTGGCAGAGTGATTTATGAATCATTTGCTATGTGACATGTGAAACAACTAACATATGATGCAAATGTGTTAAATGTATTTTACTAGTTGTTGAAATGTTCCTGTGTTACATAATATTAAGTTAACTAGGAAAAGACTTTCTTCCAGGAACATCTCTATAGGAGACAGGCTATGTGTTTTCCTCTTTCATTGCTCATCCATTTTTGGGACCATGGAAGTCTGGCACGTGCTCATATTCTGAGGTTTACCTAAATGGTAATGGAAAATTAATTAAAATGCAAGCTCAATGAAATGTAAACACCTCTTCAATAAAATAAGCCCTTTAGTTTTACAATAGACTTTTGGTTATGTTAAGAGGTCTTGTGGTCTGTAGCAGATGAATCTTCAGTATTAAGGAAGAATGTCCCTGAAGATTTCCCAGTGGTTGCTTCCTATACTTTGAGGCTTTTGACCCATCTTGCTTCAAAAGGTAGCTTCCTGACCTGGGTTCCTATGATGAGTTAGTTCATCAGCGCACACGCCAACTCCATTCAGTTGGTTAGACTTGTGCTGAGGCCCAAGGTGGCTTTGTTTTTTCGCAGGTGATGATTGACAGGACCTGCTGAGACAGGGATGTGACTGGAGGGAGGACAAGAGTAGCCTCAGCCTATTATCAGCTAGCCATGTGACCAAGGCCAAAGCAGGTAGATGCTACTGGGCAGGCAAATCTAAGGCAAGATGTTGCCATGCTGTAAGTATGGACCCTGGAGCCAGCTTCTGGGCTCAGTCCTGTCACTATTTCAGTTCAGTTCAGTTCACTCACTCAGTTGTGTCTGTCTCTTTGTGACCCCATGAATCACAGCATGCCAGGCCTCTATTTACTAATAGTAACAGTCATAGTTATGTTAATACTTATGTGCTAGTTATTTAAATTCTCTGTGTCTTGATTTTCTTACCTGTAAAATGAGGATAATGTTCACACACTTACCAATATCTTGGTATTGTGGGCATTAAGCAGGTTAACAATTCACAGCACTTAGCACAGGGTCAGTGCCTAATGAGCCTTAGTGAGGATGACGACATGGTGTCTGGGAATTTCTCTCCTGTGAAATGGGAATGACCACTGTCCTTTCTGTTCCACAAGACTGTTGTGAGGATTAAATAAGAATGTTGAGGGCAGCATCTTGTGTAGATTTATTCAGTGCACCTTGTTTAGTCCAGGCAGTGAGCAGAACACAGGATGGTAAACTGCAGAGGCCCACACAGATCTCATCTTGTTATGAAGCCAGAGTGAGGAAGGGATTGGAGGAGTCCATGCTATTATGGTGTCGAGTTGCTCCACTTTGCCTGTTAGGGTGAAAACTATAAAGTTGGGAGCATTAAGTGGGACTGAATTTCTGTTCTCACAGCCTCTAAGTGTTCATGACCACAGTTAACCAGGATCTTTATATTCAAGACCTGTAGGCTTCTCCAGATGCTGACTTAGTTATTATTCAAGGATTTGGGGTCAAGTTTAAATCCTCAAGGCCACTAATCTTAGAACAGTCAGCACACTAATACTTGTCTTGTGTCCCCCTCCTGTATCTCTTAGCACGTCTTTATTCATTCAAGAAAATAGAAGCCCAAATGAGTACTGAAAAGATAGGCCTGCTTTGCGCAAAAGGCTTAGGGGCTGTATATTACTTACTCTTTTAGAGGTGTATTAAATTGAACTCTTTCCTATCTTTTATTTTCAAAAGTAGAATTTGTAATGTCCCCTGCATTGCCAAGCGATTCTTATCCATTGTATCACCAGGGAAGTCCCTAAATACATGTGCTTTAAAAATATTGTTTTGATTTGTTCATGAATTGTTTCCCTTAAGGCTCCAGTATGAGGAAATGGGTATTTTCTTGTATCCTCTTCTTGCAGGAAGGATTTTAAATCGTTTCTCAAAAGACATTGGGCATATGGATGACTTGCTGCCCCTGATATTTCAAGATTTCATCCAGGTAATGTACCAGTTCTGCCAGAGTTCTCCCAGGGAAGAGCAGACTGCATGTTTCTCAAGGCCTTCTCACAGGGGCTGAGGGTGGGCTTTCAGCCTGGTGATGTGCCCTGTTATCCTCAGTAAAGGTTATATTTGTGAGAGAAGGGTGCAGTTGTGATTAGGAGGCTGAGCTAACATGAGGAACACCTGGGTCAGGAGTGGCTACACAGTCTTATCAAGATTGGTCTGAAGCAGCGACATGCTGAGTAAGTGGTTCTCCCTTTGCCTTCCAGGTGTCTGGTGTGGCTTCCCTTTACTGTGAGCACATTTCATAATATAGAAAAAAATCACCTCTTGTGGAATGATAGCCTAGATGAACTAAATTATGCATTGTATTGGGCTTCTCAGGTGGCTCAACGTTAAAGAGTTCACTTGCCAATGCAGGAGACACAAGAGTTTAATCCTTGGGTCAGGAAGATCCCCTGGAGAAAGAAATGGCAAGCCATTCCAGTATTTTTGCTTGGAAAATTCTATGGACAGAGGAGCCTGACGGGCTGTAGTCCATGGGGTTGCTAAGAGTTAGCACAGTACATTTTATTACCACAGAGGACACAATGCATTGTATTACCACAGAGGACAAATATTTATTGCACTATTTTATTTGGATAAAGCCAGTTGTGGTTACTTACAAAGAAAAAATTGGTAAAAATAAGGTGAAAATAATACTTTAACAAGGACAATGTTGTTATTGTTCAGTTGCTAAGTTGTGTCTGACTCTTTGTGACCCCATGGACTATAGCCCACCAGGTTCCTCTGTCCATGGGATTTCTAAGGCAAGAGTACTTGAGTGGGTTGCGAATGCCTTGTCCAGGGGATCTTTCTAACCCAGGGAGCAAACCTGTGTCTCCTGCATTGGCAGGCAGATTCTTTACCACTGAGCCACCTGGGAAGTCCAACAAGGGCAATAGAGAGCAGTTATTAAAGATACAAAGCCTTTAAGCCAGTAATTTGATTCCAGGATCAAAGTCATTTCAGAAAATGTCTTTTGTTTTATAGGCAGTTTTCCTTTTCACAGGTTGATTGCTCTGTCTTAAGGTGTCTTTTAAAAAAAAGAGAGAGAGAGAAAGACCTACAGGAGTACCTTCTCTCCAGCCTCTCTTTTGTCTGTGAATTTGAGGTTCTAAAGAATGATGTAGGGTCATCTCTGCTCTTATCTCCTCATTCAGTATCATTTCTCATGTACAGTGGTTTTTTTTCTGTTATTTAATTGTCTGCTTTTCAGTTATTTAGTCTGTGGGGGATTTTCTTTTTCTTCTCAAGTGTTAATTTTGGAAATGAAATGCATTGTTAAAAGCTGCACACAGAAATGCAGCAGAGATCTGACTGCAGACAGTGCAGCCTGTGGGCATGGCTTCAACTGTTACCAGCGTGAACTACGCTGAGACTCAGAGGCAGAGGACTTTTACTGCAAAGATTTCTGATTTTTTTTTTCCTTTTCTGCAAACTTATCTTATAAATATGCCCTTCTGTGTTTAACTACATAATTTATCCCCAGAAACTATTTTTCTCTGAAAGCAGTGTCACATTTTAACAGTGATTGTGAATTACTCTGAAAAAATTTTGTGAAAGGTTCTGTTTCTTTGCTATGGCAAGGTAGGCCAAGCTTGGGTTTCTGCCATGTGCTTACTAGCACATGGTTAGTTAGTGGTCATAGTCAGAATTGTCACATAATTTTTCATGGTGTATAGAAGGACAGGGATAGATGCTATCTTATTTTATTAGGAAATAGTCTCTTAAAGAGGGAGAAAATTCTAGTTTTGCTGATTTCCAATCCCAGCTCTGCCACTTGCAGTTCAGTTATCTTGAAGTTGAAGTTGAAGGTGTCCTGCAGGTCATTGGAAGTAAGAGTTTGGTGTTTGAGGGGGAGACCTGGGAAGAGCACGGACCTGTGTACCCTTCACTGAGCGGTAGTAGCTGAATCTGTGAGGATGACAAGATTGCCCAGAGAGAGGGAAGCATTTTTAGGGGCCAGTGTAAAAAGACTCAATATCAGAGATACAGCAGAGAGAGAAGGGGAGGAGAGGAGACACACAATGAACAGCAAGAGAGAAAGAAGGAAGTAGGTTGGGGAATCAAGGAAAGACAGTTCTACTCAGTGCAAACGAGAAGGTGAGTCTATGAAAACTTGGTTGATTTGAATCAGGAGGTGTTGGTGACCCGAGAAGCAGGTTTCAGATGTGAGGAGGTGAGAGTGCAAAAGGCTGAGAATCCAGGAGGTGTGAAGGGAGTTAAGGTGAAGACAGGCTACTCCTGGAAGGAGTTTGTATGAAGCAGGAGAGAAGCCCATCTGGAATGTAGGGTTCAGGAGGTATTGCTGGTTGTTGGGGTGTACAGTTCATGACTTGCTTGTGTGTGTGAGGTGGTAGGTGGTATTTCTCTCTCTCCTTCCTTCCCTTCAACAAACAGTGATTAGAGTTGAGTTCCTGAAGAACAGGGGTGAGTCAGACCCCTCCTCTCATGGGTGGTCTCCTTCAGCCTCCCTTCAGGAAGGAGACATCCAGAGATTCACCCTTTGCTTCCTTTGGAATGCTAATCGTGGGAGCTCTGTGGAGGAAGTCCTGGAAGGCAAACTGGATGTGGGGGCTAGAAGCAGTTAGGGAACCTAGTCCAGGAGGTGGGCGGAGCTTCTAAGAGGTGACCTCTGATCCTGGATGAAAAGAAAAGGCTGCTGTGGATGGTGGGGCTGGAGTGCTGCTAGAAGCAGGGTTCCTATGTGGGAACCTATCTTTCTCTCCCTTCAACAACTGAGAGGAGGGAAGGAAAGGGGCTACAAGAGGGTTGTTCAATGTTGTTTTAAAGGATGTAGTTTGTGTCAAGTGTTTTCTACTCATTTTTGATGATTCTGCTTATCCTTGGTGTATTTGATAAACCTTGGAAGCTTCGTGATCATTTTTATTTTTATTACTTCTAAAGTGATTATTTCATATACTTTTCCTCATTTAATTATTTCTCATTCCCTTAAATGATATCTCAGATAATTTATTTAATACTTTGTAATAGTGATGCCAAGTGTTGCTAAGGGAAACCCTGAATTCTGAGTAGTGGTCCACACTGCAGGACAGTCCATCCACTCAGACGATGTCACTCAGAGACCACATCCCACTAGAGGGCGATCATGCGCGCGTGCACCATCCTGGACACTGGCTCTCACAGCTGCCAAGAAGTTGCCTGTTCAGTCACAGTATAGTTGGGCAAATTATTCACCATTTTAAAAAGGGTGAAAGAAAAGCAGCCTAAAAAAATCAATTTATGTAGTGTGATTCCACCTGATAATCATTTATGATGTTGACAGTTTTAAAGTACAGCGGCGTGGGGAGCCCTGCAGTCTCCCTTTCCAAGCTTGAATCCCAGCTCTCCTTCCTGTCTCTACCCCACAAAGCCAGTCTCTTCTCTGTAAAATAGAGAAAATACTACCGACTCCATAAATGTTGTGGGAAGACAAAATGAAGTTGTTTTAATATTATTCTTTTCGTAACATCTAAATGCATGTTGAGCACTACGTAATGGGTAGTTACTTTTAAAACACCGTCATGTATTTTTAAGTGAGAAAAGTTGTCTGATGACACTGGCATTATGTTGCATTAAATTTATTGTCAGACACAGTTTCTAGGCCCATAAATACCTTCTCATGTGTTTGTATTACAGAGATTCTAGGTTTGTAGTTCTTGAAGATCCTTTTAAGGGACACTTTCTTATGTAGACTCACAGAATAAAAATCAGTTGTTCTCAAAACTGAGCATTGGGCACTAAATATTTCAAATTAACATCATTTTCATATAAGTTTGCAAAGTCCCAAATAACATTGAGTAAGGAGTCTCAATTATGTACTACTTTTGTCATTGAAATCATCACCTCTAAGAAGTCTTCCCACAAATAAAACAAGTGAAAATGAAGGTAAGATATGGAAATTAAATTTAGGCATTTTAATTATCCTTCAATTAAAAATAAAATGAATTTAAAAATACCAAAAATATCACTTATTAAATTTCAAAAAAAAGGGGGGGTACTTCTCTGAGCATCAAAAGTTGCATATAGCTGCCCTCAGCAAAATGCTTTAATTTATTGAGGAAAAGTGAAAGTGAAAGAAAGTGAAAGTGAAGTCACAGTTGTGTCCGACTCTTCGCGACCCCATGGACTGTAGCCTGCCAGGCTTCTCTGTCCATGGGATTCTCTAGGCAAGAATACTGGAGTGGGTTACCATTTCCTTCTCCAGGGGATCTTCCCAACCCAGGGGTTGAACCTGGGTCTCCTGCATCAGAGGCAGACGCTTTAACCTCTGAGCCACCAGGGAATGAGGAAAACTGAATTGCAAAACCTTTCTTTCTCACACACCTTATTCAGGAAGAGTAAACAACAATCATCAGCTTGGCTGAGCTTAAATGACTGAATCCTCATGTCCTTTCCCCCTTCATGGATCACAGCCTTGTCCTGGTGAAGGGACTTGTATAACTTACTGAAACTATGAGCCATGCCATGCAGGGCCACCCAAGACGGACAGGTCATAGTGGAGAGTTCTGACAAAACATGGTCCACTGGAGGAGGAAATGATAAACCTCTCCAGTATTCTTGCTGTGAGAGCCCCGTGAACAGTATGAAAAGACAAAAATATATGACACTGGAAGACGAGCCCTCTGAGTTGGAAGGTATCCAATATGCTACTGGGGAAGAGTGGAGGGCAATTACTAACAGCTCCAGAAAGAATGAAGCAGCTGGGCTGAAGTGGAAATGACACTCAGTTGTGGGTGTGTCTGTTGGTAAAAGTAAGTCCAGTGCTGTAAAGAATGATATTGCATAGGGACCTGGAATGTTAGGTTCATGAATCAGTGTAAATTGAATGTGGTCAAGCAGGAGATGACAAGAGTGAATATTGGCATCTTAGGAATCAGTGAACTAAAATGGACGGGAATGGGCGAATTTAATTCAGATTACCATTGTATCTATTTCTGTGGGCAAGAATCCCTTAGAAGAAATGGAGAAGCTGTCATAGTTAACAAAAGAGTCTGAAATGCAGTCCTTGGGTACAAACTCAAAAACGACAGAATGATCTCTGTTCTCTTGCAAGGCAAACCATTCAACATCACAGTAATACAAGCCTATGCCCCAACTACTAATGCCAAAGAAGCTGAAGTTGATTGGTTCTATGAAGACCTACAATACCTTCTAGATCTAATACCAAAAAAAGATGTCCTTTTCTAATACCAAAAAAAGATGTAATGCAAATGTAGGAAGTCAAGAGATACCTGGAGTAACAGGCAAGTTTGGCTTTTGGAGTATAAAATGAAGCAGGGCAGAGGCTAACAGAGTTTTGTTAAGAGAACACATTGGTCATAGCAAACACCCTCTTCCAGGAACACAAGGGACAGTTCTACACAAGGACATCATGAAATGATCAACACCAAAATCAGATTGATTATGTCCTTTTCAGCTGAAAATGGAGAAGCTCTATACAGTCAGCAAAAACAAGACTTGGAGCTGACTATGGCTCCAATCATCAATTCCTTATTGCAGAATTCAGGCTTAAAGGAAGAGAATAGGGAAATCCACTAGCCATTCAGGTTTGACCTAAATCAAATCTCTTATGGTTATACAATGGAGGTGATGAATAGATTCAAGGAATTAGATCTGGTAGACGGAGTGCCTGAAAAACTATGAACAGAATGAACCGCTGCTGTTGCCATTTAGTCGCTTAGTTGTGTTTGACTCTTTGTGACCCCATGGACTGCAGTGCTCCAGGCTCCTCTGTCCATGGGATTTCCCAGGCAAGAATACTGGAGTGGGTTGCCATTTCCTTCTCAAGAGAATCTTCCTGATCCAGGGATCAAACCCACATCTCCTACACTGGCAGGCAGATTCTTTGCTACTAAGCTACCAGGGAAGCCCCGTGAGCACTTTTAGGATCTTTTAATGATCATTCTCCTCTCTGAACTGAACAGGCTGTTATTCCCTAAGTAGCTGGGAATCTAGAACTGGCCTCCTCATGGGAGAGACCAGATAGAACCATAAGAAGCCCAACAGAGTTAGAAAATGCAGACAGAAGGGGAAATATATAATATGTGATACAGTATCTATATGTGACACACTATCTGTATGTGATACAGTATCTATATGTGATACAGTATCTATATGTGATACAGTATCAGGCAGAAGTTAAAAGAAAAGACTTGGGGTTATAATGACTGAATTGTTTGAACTTGGGCAAATCAATAAGCCTCTCTGAGTATCAGTTTCCTGCCTTGCAGATGGAGAGGATAATCCCTCCTCATATTGATGTGAGAATGAGATTATATAAAGCCTGTGAAATACTTGAGATTGGGATTCATGACAAGTCTTTTGAAGTGTCATCCATTATTGGTATTTGGAAGCATGGCATAACCATTACTTCTTGGCTTGTTGGCTAGATCTACAGAATTGTGGATTTCTGTGTTATGAAAAAACTTGTCATAGCCTGTAGCAATAAAGCAAAGTCTTATTTTTCTAGTCTTTTAGTTGGACAGGCTTTTAAACAAAACCATTAACATTTTCACAAACATTATTTTCTTTTCTTTGCTGTTTCTTTATCTATTTCACTTACAAGTCATTTAGAAACCAGTGTGGCTTGTCATAAACAGCTCCTCACAATGCAGCATCCTTTTGGAGGATGAAAGATGCTCATGGGACTTCCTTCCATAGGTGGTGGGGACCTATTCTCTGTCTTAGTCATTCTGACAACCTAACCAGGCTAGTTGCTTCCACCAAGAATGCCGACCTGGAGTGGACACAGTTAGTTTCCTGAGATTCATGATTTTACAAAATACAGACTTTGTACTTCCACTGGTAGCAGTGTGCCAGTTCATGGCGCATAAAATAGTAAATGTCAAACTGATCTTCTCTTTGGTCTATATTGAATAATCTTGTTTGGCTTTGTTGATTCAGAGGTCCAGCACTTTTCCTCTTAGTCTCCCATAAATGTTTAGAAGTTTTAAAACAGCAAGTCTTCACTAAGAAAAGGGATAACTTGAAAGAGAAAAATGATACAGAATAAGAAAAGAAACATCTCTTTAAAATATATATTAAAAAAGAAAAGAAACATCTCAAAAAATGTTGCTTATTGCCATGTCCCAAAATTTGTCAGTCTTTGGAAGGCTTAGAGTTGGGAAGATAATTCAGAGAGGACAAAAACTGTAGTGGACATGAAGTTTATTGGTCATATTATTTTAAAAGTGCATCTTCAAACAAAATAGACCTCAGATGTAAATTTCACTGTGACTAAAGAAAAGCCACAGTCACTTTGGTACCTGTGACCTCATCAACACATCTAGGAAAAATTGCACCTGCTCTGATACATTCTTGGATAATACTAAATTGTTCTAGTGTTTAGAATGAGAGGCCTGTTAGGGCTCAACTTCATGAGATTCTTAAGATTCTTTGGGCTCATCAATCTATGAACATCTCATCCCTCCTCCCCCGGCTGCTGGCACCCAGAGAATGCTGATAATAGTAATGGTGCAGTTAGAGTTTCTATTTGTTATCCATGAGCTGGCTGACACTTTTGTGTGTGACCTCATTTAATTACCGTTACCACCTTTCATGTTGTTGGTATATCCCAGTTTTTTCTAAGATTGAGAATGGATGTAGAGTCTTACCCTCCCTTTTAATATGCAGGAAGATTTGTCCTAAACCCTGTCTTAGCACAATACTGGGCTAGTGGAATATCCTCTCTAGGTGTAGGCTGTCATTCTTTGCAAATTAAAGGATTTTTCTGAATTGTAAAAAAAAAATCACCATTTTCTCTATAGTTAAAGACTCATCTAAGAATTTCTTTTAATTTGTTCATGTGGATTCATAGACTTTGGATAGAATTTCCCAAATAGTGTGCTTCAATTGGGAAATATATTAAAAAAATTCTTCTCTTCATTTAGGGGGCATCAGGACTTGAGTCACTTACTTCTGGGATAATACTTTTCTTTCTATATATCCATTATTGTCTCTATGCCAGTGTGACAGAGCTGTAGAAACACTGGCCATGGTGATATGGGCCACCATATGGGCCTGAAATCCAAGTAGGATGGGGGGAATTATGTGTGTAGGTTTAACTGGGCTTTTTGGAATTCCTGGGAATGTAGGAGAAAGAAATGAGGTTGACTTCAAGTAAGGGATGTGTATTGTACACCAGAATCTTTTGTTTCCTTCTTCAAATGACTTTTTGTTTAGATACTATTTTCATCTTCTGCCAACTTTTTTAAAAAGTTTGAGATAGCTGGCAATAAAAGATTCACAAATGTATATTCATATAACTTTAAACACATACACTGTTTATATATATAACATTCAATCCACAATGAGGGCGGCTATAGTATTACCTACAAGTAAAAGTCAGAAACAGCCTTTTTAAAACATTTCAGAATTTAGTGGCATGAAATCTGAGGAATTTAACCTAACTTTGGAGCTCTAAGAGCATTAATAATGGATCTTCTTCTTAAAGAGATGGGAATACCATACCACCTGAAAGAGGAGAGTGAAAAAGTTGGCTTACAGCTCAACATTCAGAAAACGAAGATCATGGCATCCGGTCCCATCACTTCATGGCAAATAGATGGGGAAATAGTGGAAACAGTGGCTGACTTTATTTTGGGGGGCTCCAAAATCACTGCAGATGGTGACTGCAGCCATAAAATTAAAAGATGCTTACTCCTTGGTAGGAAAGTTATGACCAACCTAGACAGCACATTAAAAAGCAGAGACATTACTTTGCCAACAAAGGTCTGTCTAGTCAAAGCTATAGTTTTTCCAGTAGTTATGTATGGATGCGAGAGTTGGATATAAAGAAAGTTGAGCCCCAAAGAATTGATGTTTTTTAACTGTGGTACTGGAGAAGACTCTTCAGAGTCCCTTGCATAGCAAGGAGATCTAACCAGTCCATCCTAAAGGAATCAGTCCTAAATATTCATTGGAAGGACTGACGCTGAAGCTGAAGCTCTAATACTTTGGCCACATGATGCAAAGAACTGACTCATCTGAAACACCGTGATACTGGGAAAGATTGAGGGCAGGAGGAGAAGGGGATGACAGAGGATGAGATGGCTGAATGGCATCACTGACACGATGGACATGAGTTTGAGTAGACCCCAGGAATTGGTGATGAACAGGGCGGCCTGGGGTGCTGCAGTACAAGGTGTCACAAAGAGTCAGACATGACTGAATGACTGAACTGATTGAACTGAATGCATACCTAAGGAAAATCATTGGCTCAGCTTCCATGGAGCCCTTCATTTTGATTTTACCTCTGCTCCAGGTTATCTTCCAGGCTGGGTTAGTCTTAAAAGGCCCTCACCTGGGGAGAGCCAAATTATTGAAACTGATTAATGTTGCCCATCAAATGATATGAGTCTGCTCAGTTCAGTTCAGTTGCTCAATTGTGTCTGAGTCTTTGTGACCCCATGAACTGTAGCATGCCAGGTCTCCCTGTCCATCACCAATTCCTGGAGTTTGCCCAAACTCATGTCCATTGAGTCAGTGATGCCATCCAACCATCTCATTCTCTGTCATCCCCTTCTTCTCCTGCCCTCAATCTTTCCCAGCATCAGGGTCTTTTCAAATGAGTCAGCTCTCTACATCAGGTGGCCAAAATATTGGAGTTTTGGCTTCAACATCAGTCCCTCCATTGAACACCCAGGACTGATCCCCTTTAGGATGGACTGGTTGGATCTCCTGGCAGTCCAAGGGACTCTCAAGAGTCTTCTCCAACACCATAGTTCAAAAGAGTCAATTCTTGGGCACTCAGCTTTCTTTATAGTCCAACTCTCATATCCATACCTCACTACTGGGAATGGCATAGACTTGACTAGATGGACCTTTGTTGAAAAGTAATGTTTCTGCTTTTTAATATGCTGTCTAGGTTGGCGATAACTTTCTTTCCAAGGAGTTCAGTTCAGTTCAGTCAGTTCAGTTGCTCCGTCATGTCTGACTCTTTGTGACTCCCGTGAATTGCAGCACGCCAGGCCTCCCTGTCCATCACCAGCTCCCGGAGTTCACTCAAACTCACATCCATTGAGTTGGTGATGCCATCCAGCCATCTCATCCTCTGTTGTCCCCTTTTCCTCCTGCCCCTAATCCGTCCCAGCATCAGAGTCTTTTCCAATGAGTCAACACTTCACATGAGGTGGCCAAAGTACTGGAGTTTCAGCTTCAGCATCATTCCTTCTAAAGAACACCCAGGACTGATCTCCTTTAGAATGGACTGGTTAGATCTCCTTGCAGTCCAGGGGACTCTCAAGAGTCTTCTCCAACATCACAGTTCAAAAGCATCAATTTTTCAATGTTCAGCTTTCTTCACGGTCCATCTCTCACATCCATACATGATTACTGGAAAAACCATAGCCTTGACTAGACAGACCTTTGTTGGCAAAGTATTGTCTCTGCTTTTGAATATGCTGTCTAGGTTGGTCGTAACTTTCCTTCCAAGGAGTAAGCGTCTTTTAATTTCATGGCTGCAGTCACCACCTGCAGTGATTTTTGGAGCCCCCCAAAATAGTCTGACACTGTTTCCACTGTTTCCCCATATATTTGCCATGAAGTGACAGGACCAGATGCCATGATCTTAGTTTCCTGAATGTTGAGCTCATATATATATATATATGTATATATATATATAAATTTATTTTAATTGGAGGTTAATTACTTTACAATATTGCATTCATTTTGCCATACATCAACATGAATCCACCACAGGTATACACATATTTCCCATCCTGAACCCCTCTCCCTCTTCCCTCCCTGTACCATCCCTCTGGGTCACCTCAGTGCACCAGCCCCAAGCATCCAATATCATGCATTGAACCTGGACTGGCAATTTGTTTCATGTATGATATTATACATATTTCAATGCCATTCTCCCAAATCATCCCATCCTCACCCTCTCCCACAGAGTGTAAAAGAATGTTGAGCTTTAAGCCAATGAGTTTGCTAAAAAATTGTAATTTGAATTTTTTATTCACATTTTAGCAGGTTTTTATGACAACCAACAATGGCAAGCCAGATAACTTAAGATTAGGAGACCCTGGCAGAACCCCTCCCCATGAACGTGAAAGTTATAGCAGAAGCAGACAGAATGCATATTTAATGCAGTAGCTGTAAGCAGTTGTTCTTCTGTAGGTCTAATAGGAGAGAGGTCAGTCAGGCCTATTTTTTTCCACTAATGACTGGAAAGTATTGCCTCAGAACCCCATCTTCTTCACTCTGGGTTTTATTCTGATACCACAGCAGATGTGGGAAAAACAGGAAAAGTACATGGGTCTCCATCCAGATAATACAGTTTTGTTCCCAAGGGCTCCTGAACACTGAGTCACATTTTTGGACATTTCCTTCTCCTTCCAGGCTCCCCTGCCTGCAGCCAAGACTCTAGGATTCCCCGAGTACAAACCGCTCCTGCCTTTCTCCTTACCTGAAGTCCTTCCTGGGAAAACTTAGGACAACCACTTACCCTTCCATCTTTATGCCATATCTGTAAATGAAAATGGAGTTCTTACTTTTCTCATTCACAAGATGGTTGTGAAAATCCTATGAGAAATATGATCAGGAAGAGCTGTGAAATGATAACCCACATGTATCTTGTGATACAGACATGACCACCCCTAACCCATCCCTCAGAGATGCACCTGGGCCAGCTGCCCTTGGTGACAAGCTGGGGAGGCCCTGGGGTGGCAAGCACGAGATGTAGGTTCTGGTGCTGAGAGGACCCAGAACAACCAGTGTTAACTCAGACAGGCGTCTTAACTTCTCATCTCAGCTCCTTTCTGGTCAAAATTTCCATCAATTGTAGTTACTGCTCGCAAGTTTTTCTTGCCACTCTTTCTATTTGTTAAACCATCCTGTAAAATTCAGCCCTAAGTCTCTTCTTAAAATTGTCTAGAAATGTTCCTGAATTCTTCTCTGTGTTTTCACAGCACTCTCTGCCTTGTGCAGATCACCATGAATTTGTATCCACCTGAGATCATAAGCTTTGGAGGCGTTGGCCCAGACTCAACCTGCACATCCTCACCACCATAACCCACTGTCATAGCAGGCAAACACTAAATGTTGATTGCATTCTTAAAAAGTAAGGGTATCATACTTTTCCTGATAAAGATGGATGCTTAAACAGCGACAACCAATGATTTTGTTTTCTCTTCTACCTGCTCTCTTTTTTTTTTTTTTACCAAGATAGAATAACCAAGATAGAATACTCTCATGGGATAATGTGATGATTAAGAAAATGCTCATGGAACTCTAAGCCCATTGTCTTATGTACAGTAAACATTTGGTAAATGGAATTTGCTGTTGCTACAATCATTAACTTTTGGAATAGGCATTTTAAATACTTACTATAATGATAGAAAGATGGCTGTATATTGGGGGCAAGCTTAAATATGTCATAAAGACTCATGACATGGATTTCCCAATTTTGTGACTTACGCTTTGCAATGTCCATCAAGTTTTTTTCCTCTCCCTGTGTCTCACTCTCTCCATCTGTAAAATGAGACAATACTGTTACTAGATATAGCTGTTGGGAGGATTAATGAGTTAATACATGTGAAGGTTTGAAGGTATAGCTCTGTATACAGTCAACACTCAGTAAGTATTAACTATGGATAGAAAATCTAGAAAGAGAAATTCCTACTTCAAAGGTCAGTGTTTAAATTTTGTCCTACTTTTCTGGACACAGAATTTGTATTTAACCACTTTATTCCTCCATGTATAGCTGAGACATTTGGATTCCTCACCTGTGATGCCTGCTTGCTCATCTCTCTAGTAACACCTGTTGACTCGTGAGAGTTTGGGATTCAGCTCCTACTCTCTGAGCCTCATATATTCTCATCTGTTAAAAGCAGTAATGCCTGCCTCAAAGGGCTACTGAGTGTATCACAAGAGCTGATACCTAGAAAATTCTTACCATCCTGTTCGACATGTGCACTAAGTATCATGAGGACCGCCTATAATCTTATTTATTTGGAAGGGAAAGCATTTCCTGCTGTCCCAACAAGTCTTTTTGAAGAAAGGAATTTAATCCTAATAGAACAAATCATTACAGTTTATCTTTGACAAGTATCCTTCCTAAGGAGGCCTCTGCATCTATTTTTGCTATTTCAGACATTTCTTCTTGTGGTTGGTGTGCTGGGTGTGATGGTGGCTGCGATTCCTTGGACTGCTATACCTGTGGTTCCCCTTGGCATCATTTTCTTTGTCCTTCAGTGGTATTTCTTAAGGACGTCACGAGATGTGAAACGCCTGGAATGTACAAGTGAGTACCAGGGCTCAGGTTGGGAGGGCAGTGCAGGCTGGCTTCCGTTTATGCCATAATTAACCAGACCCCCGAAATTTTGCACTCTGTCTTCTGGAATTTCTCACAAGTCAACGTTAGATCGGAGAAGGCACCCCACTCCAGTACTCTTGCCTGGAAAATCCCATGGATGGAGGAGCCTGGTAGGCTGCAGTCCATGGGATCGCAAAGAGTCGGACACGACTGAGTGACCTCACTTTCACTTTTCACTTTCATGCATTGGAGGAGGAAATGGCAACCCACTCCAGTGTTCTTGCCTGGAGAATCCCAGGGACAGGGGAGCCTGGTGGGCTGCCGTCTATGTGGTCACATGGAGTCGGACACGATTGAAGCGACTTAGCAGCAGCAGCAGCAGCAAAATTAGATAATTGAATGTTATGGCCACTGTGAGTCAGCGTGTTTCTTAAGGCAAATAGAGCTGGTGCAGGTCAGATGCAGCTTTACATTTTAGCACAAGGAGGATGGATGTAAGCACCATGAGGACAGGGACCATTTTTGTCTTGTTCATGACATATTTCCTAACACAGGGTATCCACTCTGTAAATACTTTTCTTAAAAATATTTTTTCATGTTGGAACTAATATAGGAGGAAAATAGACAATTTTTCTCCTCCCGAAGTTATCAGAAATGACAAGGAAAGGAAAAGATTAGAAAAGTAAAGGAGACCTCATGAAATATATGTGAAGAGTGATATATTTGAAAAATACTTTTTTTTTCACATGTTCGATTAAGTTGCAGTTGTTAAATGTATTAGAAAGACATATGTTAGTCACTCAGTTGTGTCTGACTTTTTGCGACCCCATGGACAGTAGCCCCCCAGGCTCCTCTGTCCATGAATTCTCCAGACAAAAATACTGGAGTGGGTAGCCATTCTCTTCTCCAGAGGCTCTTCCCAGACCCAGGGACTGAAGCCAGGTCTCCTGCATTGCAGGTGGATTCTTTACTGTCTGATCCACCACGGAAGCCCTATTGAAAATATAAGCCCTGTTATTTTCAGGTTTGCTGTTTATCATTACTAGTATTGGGGGTGACTCTACACTGTTTGTGGCTCCCCCTATATTAAAGCCATTCATATAAGCGATGCTGAAAAGAATTCCTTAGGAGGACACGAGAGGGAGGTCTGTTCAGTACACATTTAGTTTATTACTCTGTTCAGCTTCCTGCTGCTGCTGCTGCTGCTGCTGCTAAGTCACTTCAGTTGTGTCTGACTCTGTGTGACACTATAGATGGCAGCCCACTAGGCTCCCCCATCCCTGGGATTCTCCAGGCAAGAACACTGGAGTGGGTTGCCGTTTCCTTCTCCAATGCATGAAAGTGAAAAGTGAAAGGAAAGTCGCTCAGTCATGTTCAACTCTCCGTGACCCCATGTACTGCAGCCCACAAGGCTCCTCCATCTATAGGATTTTCCAGGCAAGAGTACTGGAGTGGAGTGCCATCACCTTCTCCGATTCAGCTTCCTAGTTTAGAACAATGGGGACAGGGACTTGCCTGTGGTCCTGTGGTTAACACTCTGTGCTTCTGCTGCTTTACTCCCTGGTCAGAGAACTAAGAACCTACAAGGTGCATCAAAAAAAGGGGGGGGGGCACCCGGATCACATTTTATGACTAATCATTCTATTGTGTAGGTAATCACAGATAATGAAATAATTGAATCTATCTTATTATTAATGCACATATTTCATCAATATTAAAACTAATAAGATAAGTAGAATTACTATATATTTTTAAAAGTTATAAAAAACTGTAGCCAAAAAGTAAGGTCGGAATATGTTTATATCAGAGACTTCAACCATAAATAATTATTACAAATTAACACCAACTTATCCTAGAAACCAAGCCAAGAAGAGAAGAATGTTGAGCCATGGTTCTTTGTGTCTACCAAGTGGAAAAAAAAATCTCAGTTATCCAGTCAAATGAGTTTTTTCACTGTGGCAATTGCATGTTTTGTTTTTATAATAAACATGTAAGATGCTTGCTTCCCTGTTGACTTCTGAATCTTCCTGAAATGCAGGAGACCTTGGTTCGAACCCTGGGTCAGGGAGTTACCCTGGAGAAGGAAATGGCAACCCACTCCAGTATTCTTGCATGGGGAATTCCATGGAGAGAGGATCCTGGTTGACTACACTTCATGGGTTCACAAAGAGTTGGACATGACTGAGCAACTAACAATTTCACTTTTAAAGAGATATTTTCTAATTAGTTGCAAAAAGGAGAGTGATCATCCATTTCATAAAAGCTGTAAAAAAATTTTTTTTCAGTCATAAAGAAAACCAGCTAGCTTTTGTAAGGTCCGTTTTGTGAGGTGTTTGGATGGATGGGGTGCAGTAGAGTCCAGGTGTGTGTGACATTCTGCTGATGTGACTTGGTTGATGGTAGGAGCTGGGGAGGCAGAAAAGGAATGATGAGCTCCATCCAGTCTTCTGTGAAGACAAGGCCTCAGACATTTTATGGTTTTAGGCTGCCCATGAAATGGGATCATTCGAGAGTCTTGCTGAAAAGCAGCTCTCTGGTACATTCTATGAGGAGTTGTTCCAGAAGGAACACTTGACAGAGATTTTTGCCTGGGGAAGGGACATTTCACATCCATATGGAAGTGGAGAGAAGGGCACCTCTTGAGACTTTTTTCAAGAAGCAGTACAGGATTTTCTCAATTTTGAGCTGGAGAGTCTAAGAACTTGTGCATCGTCTCTGTGGAATATGTGGATTTTCCTGCATCCTAGTAGTCTGCAATAAGTTAGACACTAAATTCAATCCAGATACCCCTTCCTATATACCCCAGGTAACCAAATGTGGTGGCCAGTTGATTAGAACTGTTTATGTTGTCTCTAGGTGGTGGGTCTGTGCCTTAAATGATGACATCACTGTCTTCTCTAAATAGTAACTGAAAGTATGTTTTAGGGCTTCCCAGGTGTCTCGGGGCCTGCCAATGCAGGAGACACAGGAGAAATGGGTTCAGTCCCTAGGTTGGGAAGGTTTCCTGGAAGAGGAAATGGCAACCCAGTCCAGTATTCTTGCCTGGATAATCCCATGGACAGAAGAGATGGGGGGCTACTGTCCATGGGGTCACAAAGAGTCAGACACAACTAAGCAATGGAGTGAGTGAGAGTATATCTTCAGGTCACTGCTGGAGCCACCAGCAAAAAGGACACCTGACTGCTGTGGCCAGAAGGCATAATCCTGCTTGTGCTGTGAAAGACTGCTGACGTCTTGAGGTTTCGAACCTGGGTCTCCCGCATTGTAGGCAGACGCTTTACCGTCTGAGCCACCAGGGAAGCCTAAGGTGAGCATAGCAATGGACAAGTACATAAAACCAGGGTAGCATTTGGTTGCATTTCTCCAACCAGTTTTTTGCCTTTGGCAGTGCCTGAATGATGAAGTTGTATCCAAATTCTATCTGAAAGAGATTGGGATCAACTAGCAAGGTCTGCTACAAGTGCTAGGGGAAGGTTAGGATGTGTGTCAGGTGTATTAGGACCATGGATCTTCAAGTCTGCTGTTTTAAGGAGTTCTCATACTAGATCCCCAGGAACTTTGTTCAACCTCAGGTGCTTAATAAGATATGCAGTAGTGGTGAAGGCTGTTGGATGGTACCTGAGGGTTTTCTGAACATAAATAACAAAGTCTGGAGAAAAATGCACATCGCTGCACACGAGCATCCTTAACCCTGGTTATGCTCCCTCTGATGCACTGCTGTTGTGATTAAAAGCACAGCCTTGGGATTAAGAAAGTTTCACACTCAGGTCTGTCACTTTGGTGGGTTAAAATAGTTAGTCTTGAGCAGTGAGTGCTCTTGATCCCTCAGTCTCTGGAGTTCTCATGAGGATTTCTTGAACTGATGCTTGTAAATTACTTGCTGGACATGACCAAAGGCACTCGAACCTTGAACATGAGGGAATTAGAAACTTAAAACTAGCAGGTCTCACATGGCTTGAATGATCATCTGCAGCAGGGCTGTCAGCCTGGGGTCGTCCTGCCCGGGAGGATCTGCAGTCCTGGTGGGGTGTGTCCCCAAGTGTCCTCAGGGTCATGGGAAACACAGGAATCAGTCCTGTAAACTGTAGGTTTACATGAGTCTGTGACTGCAGACAGACACCATGACTTTGACATAGTCTGCTTCAGGACAGCGAGCTCAGTGCTTGTGGAAAAAGTGTTACTTTGGGCAACATAACACCAGAGCCTTGACATCCCCTCTCCCCCTGTACTAACTAATTTTCTTTGCAGACCCTCCAGTTCACTCTCCTGGCATCCCGCTCAGCCCTAAATGGGGTTTGAGAAAAGCAGAATAGATTTTTACAGGCCCAGATTCCCCCAGCCTGTAACTCTTGGGCATGAGGTGAGATAGGTGGTGGGATGTTTGGTTCCCTGGTGTTCAAGGCTGAGATGATACCTGGTTTCTAAAGTCCACCCCACCCTGCATCCCTGCTGGAGAGAATCAGCTGCACTTTGATCTCCTGACAGGGAAGCAGGTGAGGGAGGCCACGCTGAAGAGTTCACTCCAGGACTCTCCCTGGTGAACAGCCACATCTGCTTCCTGCTCACAAGCCTTGTCTGTGATGGATAGTGTTGACATAACCTCATTTGCTCAGGAAATGAGAGCCTAGTTCTAGTGAGTTTTCTGTGCTCTCTGGAGCTGGACTCTCGGCATCCTTCTGACAGGGTGATGGGCTCTGGCATACCCCTGCACCATCCCCGTGAGCACCCTGCTTCCAGACCGAGTTCTGAGGGTGGGTTGGGGCACCTGCTGGGCTGAAGAAAAGGTCTGAACACAGTCCCTTGCCTTTATTATTTGGAACATGAGCTCCATCTGAGTGTCTGTTGCTCTTATAAGCACAGTGGTATAGGAAGCTAAAAAGTAAAGAGAGAGAAAGCAGTGTGGAAGCTGGAATGAGAACACAGGTACTCAACTGGATGCTAAAGGCACCACCGAGTCACTTTCAGCTCTTTGAGTGAACAAAGGACAAAGGGGAAGTGTTAGATCACGTCACGGTTCAGAGATGTAGCAGGGCAGTTATGAAAGCACCCATCAGGCTCCTGGAGGGGAAATCAAGACCATTCAAAGGCTCCTTGTCTGTGGGGTCCTGTGGGCACAAGGGCGGTGCAGTGCCGGGTGCTCTGTGACCCCACAGAGGCTCCTGGCGCAGGTGCAGGGGGCGGCCCAGGACTGGGGAGGCGGCGGACTGTCCCCTCCCTTACTCGTCTCCCCCTGTCCTGGGTCTGGGTCTGGTCCAGTGTGGGGATGTACTGACTCTATCCCAGCCCTTAGGTTACTCATCTAAGGTGGGGAGAAAACACAGGTAGCTCATCAAAATTCAGTGTGGTGAGGACTTTAATGATGAATTAAATTTTAGAATGCTACTGATTCAAAAAGTAGTGAACAATGAAAAAGAAAATATATAGCCATTTGAAGCAACATGGATGGATTTAGAGAATAATATTTTTTTAAAAAGTCAGAGAAAGACAAATATGGTATCACTTAGGTTAAAGCGTCTGCCTCCGATGCGGGAGACCTGGGTTTGACCCCTGGGTTGGGAAGATCCCCTGGAGAAGGAAACGGTAACCTACTCCAGTATTCTTGCCTAGAGAATCCCATGGACAGAGAAGCCTGGTAGGCTACGGTCCACAGGGTCGAAAAGAGTTGAACACGACTGAGTGACTCACTTTCACTTATACATGGAATCTAAAAATAATACAAATAAATCTGTAAACAAAATAGACTCAGAGACATAGAAAATAAACTTACCAAAACAGATTGGAAGGGAGGGAGGGACAAAGTAGAAATATGGCATTAATAGACACACTACTATTTGTCAAATAGGTATGCAACAAGGATTTACTAAAGCACAGGAAATTTTATTCAGCATCTCGTAATAACCTGCAATGGAATATAATCAGAAAAAAATAACTGAATGAATAACTATACACCTGAAACTAATACATTGTTGTAAATCAATACAGTATACTAACGCATATATATGGAATTTAGAAAGATGGAAACAGATAACCCTGTATGTGAGACAAAAAGAGACACAGATATATAGAACAGTCTTTTGGACTCTGTGGGAGAGGGAGAGGGTGGGATGATTTGGGAGAATGGCATTAAAACATGTATAATACCATATATGAAATAAGTTGCCAGCCCAGGTTCAATGCATGATACTGGGTGCTTGGGGCTGGTGCACAGGGATGACCCAGAGGGATGGTACGGGGAGGGAGAGGGGAGGGGGATTCAGGATGGGGAACACATATATACCTGTGGCAGATAATTGTTGATGTATGGCAAAACCAATATAATATTTTAAAGTAACCTCCAATTAAAATAAATTTATATTAAAAAATTATACTTCAATAAATTTTTTTAAAATTTGTGAACAATTTTCACCCAAAGAGATGCCAGAAGAATTTGGAGGGAGGCATATTTGAGAGGACCTTGATCAAAGAACCAGTAAAGAATTTCTTTATCTAAATCTAGCTGTGAAGGAATTTGGTCAAACATAGTTTCAGAGAGAATCTTTTATTCCCATATCATTAAAGTGAAGCCTGGTGTCAGCAGGAGTGAGGGTCACATGGAGGATTCCTATTGGTGGGAAGTGTCACCACATATCCCAGGAGGCAGTGGGTTTTTTCTCATCCAGCTTCCCTGACTTTGTTATGTGTCTGTCTCTGCTTCCCCAGCTCGAAGCCCGGTGTTCTCCCACTTAGCATCTTCTCTGAGGGGACTCTGGACCATCCGGGCATACGAAGCTGAACAGAAGTTTCAGGAGCTGTTCGACGCATATCAGGATTTGCATTCAGGTCTATAAATTTCTGGAAATAATTTCAGATGGGATGTGCTGCCTTCTGAGGCCTGACCTCCATCTCAGGGGGCCTAGTAGGGCAGCACCTCTCTCTGTGTCACCCCCATGTCCCCCTCTGCACACCCGCCTCCCCCACCCCTTCCTCTCAGCATCCCCTCTGTGCTCCCCTCTCCCCCATCACCCCCTGCTTTGCTCCCCCGATGGCTCGCATTGTCCTTCCATCACTGTGCCCTGTGGACTTCTGTCTCTTTAGGGCGGGACTCAGTAAAATTTAGTTTTTTGCAAAGATCCAGATAGAAAATACTGCAGGCTTCGTGTGCTATACTGTGTCTGCTGCAACTACTCCCCTTGGCTGTTGTAGCACAAAGACAGGCAAAGATGATACATCAGCGAATGGCTGTTTTTCAATAAAATTTTATTTTCAGAATGAGGTGGTCACTATTCTTGTTCCCCAGGCTGGTGTTTGCCAACCCTTTTCAGAGCGTGGCGGGTAGCAGACATGATTGACGAAACTAATTTCCTGATTTGCCACCCACTTGATTATACTTTGTATTGGTGAAGTTGTTTGTTTTAGGTAGAAAATTCAGAATTTCCTCTAAGTCTATAAAATCCTGGTCAAACTTTTCAATTGTTACTATATTTTGAAGATAGAATGGCATTTTGGAAACCACATGCAGATTCTGTTATCTGATGGTCGTATAGACACTGGCTCCTAAGAATAAACACTGCAGGGCCCTGTGGTGAGCACAGAAGGTGCTGGAACAGTGTGAGCTGTGCTCTCTGCTGTGTGAGAGCTGGGAGCACTCGACGTGTGAGAGGACGATCTTCACGCTGAGGCCCAGCGCTGCAGGAAATGCACCAATGAGACGATTTCCATCTTCTTTCTTGTGATCGTATTTCTGTTGATAATCTGTGGGTTGATGTTTTCAGTGCATGCTTCCTGGACTGATTCCTGTGTGTCCCATATCTTGTCTGGGGTTAGAACCTAGTTTTCTGGAATCTTCAGGTTCCTTGAATGTGTGACTTTGCTGTCCTACCTGTGTAAAAGCTTCTGTACCTCAACTAGGAAATGCTTTCCCTCATTAGAGCAGCTAACATGGTTTTCTGTTTATGTGCTGTGCTTATCACGGTTCACACATGCAGAGGCGTGGTTCCTGCTTCTGACGATGTCCCGATGGCTTGCTGTGTACCTGGATGTCATCTGTGCAATCTCTGTCACTATTGTTGCCTTTGGGGCTCTGATTCTGGTAGAAAGTAAGTAAATGTGTGAATATTTGTAGTATGTTTACAGTTTACAGCTTTGTAGTTATTAAACTCTTGCCATCTTGTCTAATACATACTGTTTGGTTCTAATGAATTAAAGTGTTTTCAGCATGTGACTCCACAGTGTGTCCATGTGAAGACATTTGTATCTTGAAAACTTTTATATTTTTTTCCATTTACTTATTTATTTACAGTAGGTTTTTGTTGAGACTTCTTTAAAAATTTTTGATTGGTGTATGGTCGATTTATGTTGTTGTGTTAACTTCAGGTGTACAGCCAAGTGAATCTGTTATATGTATATCCTCTTTATAAAAGATTCTTTTTCTATACTCCATGGACATTGGGGTGCATGTATCTTTTTTTTTTTAGTAATTTGCTTTTTAATTAACTTCAAATAAATTGTCCTTTAGAAAATAATTTCTGGTTTGAACTTTCTGAATCTTTAAGAGCAAAGACCAGATATGAAAGTGCCTCCAGCAGACCTGTGGTGTCTTGGGCCCCTGCTGTGGCTGGCTCAGACCATTCTTTTAAATTTTACTGGTTTACACAGTTGTCTTATTTATGTTGTATAGCAAAATGAATCTGAAATACGTATACATGTATACACTTCTTTTTTAATTCTTTTCCTATATAGGTCATTACAGAGTTCCCTGTACTTTACATTTGTTTCTTATCAATTGTCTATTTTAATATTTTGTATATAGTAGTATGTATGTGTCAATCCAAGTCTTTCAGTTTATCCCTCCCTTCCCTTATCCCCTGGTAAGCATAAGTTTATTTTCTACCTCTGTGACTCTACTTCTGTTTTGCAGATAAGTTCATTTGTTGCCTTTTGTTAGAATTCTTGTATAACAATATCATATTCTGTGTTTCTCTGTCTGACATACTTCATCTAGTATGAAAATCTCTAGGTCTCTCCATGTTGCTGCAAATGGCATTCTCTGCCCTTTGTTATGGCTGGATAATATTCCATTGTCTATATGATACCACACATCTGCCTTACCCGTTGCTTGGTTGATGGACATTCAGGTGGCTTCCATGTCCTGGCTATTGTGAATAGTGCTGCAGTGAACATTAGGGTGCATATATCTTTTACAATTATGGCTTTCTCTGGATATATGCCCAGGAGTGGGCTTGCTGGATCATGTGGTAGTGCTGGTTTTAGTTTTTAAAGGAACTTCCATATCATTCTCCATAATGACTGTACCAGTTTACATTCCCAGCAACAGGATAGGAGCATTTCTTCATATCCTCTCCAGCATTTATTGTTTGTAGATTGTTTGATGATGGTCCTACTGACTAGTGTGAGGTGAGACCTCACTGTAGTTTTGATTTGCATTTCTTTGATAATTAGAGATGTTGACCATCTTTTCATGTGCTTTTTGGCCATCTGTATGTTTTCATTGGAGAGTGTCTGTTTTAATCTTCTGCCAATGTTTTTATTGGGATTTTTTTATATTGAAATTCATGAACTGTGTGTGTATTTCAGAGAGTAATCCCTTGTTAGTCACTTTGTTTGCAAATATTTTTCCCCATTCTGAAGGTTGTTTTTTCAGTGTTGTTTATGGTGTTCTTTGCTGTACCAAATCTTTTAAGTTTAATTAGGTCCCATTAGTTTATCTTTTATCTTCATTACGCTAGGAGGTTGATCAAAAAAGATCTTGCTGAAATTAATGTCAGAGAGAATTCTGAGTTATATATCAGAATATGTATATCTAAGACTTTCATCTAAGAGTTATATATTGTCTGGTGTTACGTATATATCTATAATCCATTTTGAGTTTATTTTTGTATATGATATTAGGAAGTATTTTAATTTCATTCTTTTACACATAGCTGTCCAATTTTCCCAGCACCACTTATTGAAGAGACTGTCTTTACTCCACTGTGTATTCTTGCTTCCTTTGCCATAGGTGACCTTAGGTGCATGGGTTTATCTCTGGACTTTTCATCTTGTTCCATTGATCTATATTTCTGTTTTTGGTGCCAGTAGCATATTGTTTCAGTTACTGTATCTTTGCAGTATAGTCTAAAGACAAGGAACCTGATTCTACCCAGCTTCAAATTTCTACTCTGATTTTCTCAAGGTTGCTTTGGCTTTTCATAGTATTTTGTGTTTCCATACAAAATGTAAAAGCTTTTGTTCTAATTCTGTAAAAAATGCCATTGGTAGTTTGATAGGGATTGCACTGAATCTGTCAATTACTTTGGATGGTTTATTTGTTTGTTTACTTACTGTAAATCTTTATTGAGAACTTTTATCTTTCTTTAAATTAATTGAGGTCCATGCAACTCTAGTAAGCTGACCTGAACATTCCAGGTAGTGTCCTGTACGTGGTTGGAGAGAGCCAAATTTACTATTAAGCTTTTTGTACAGCTTAGGGTTTGGTCTAACTTTAGGGCTACTTGAATCTCTTGGTAGTAAGTGCCTGGTGTACTGGGCAGAGAAAGATTCTCTGTAGCAAAGAACACTGTCGTCACTGCTGTGTAGGTATCAAATGAGCAGCTGTTGGGGTACATGGCATGAATTCAACATCCCTAACTATTCCTTAGTAATAACCCTGAATCACAGTCTTTGGTAATGGAACAATGAGAATAATACTTTAGATTTAAAAGCACTGGCTCTTGGAACCCATTGCCTTGTTTTTTTGGTTGCAACTGCAACTACATTGGATGGAGAAAGTGAAATTGTACAATGAAAACTGGAGCCATGGGAACAAAAATCTTGATAACGACATGTGAAAGTGAAAGTCACTAAGTCCTGTCTGACTCCTTGTGACCACATGACCTGTTGCCTGCCAGGCTTATCTGTCCATGGAGTTTTTCAGGCAAGAATCTGGATTGGGTGGCCATTTGCTTCTCCAGGGGGTCTTACTGACCCAGGGATTGACATGGGTCTCCTGCATTGCGGGCAGATTCTTTACCAACTGAACCACCAGGAATGACCTTGAATAATGACATGACCCTCACCTATATAATACCATAAAGTGTATCTCAATCCAGTTGAAATTAATAGGATAAATGACAGAAATCATAAGGATCTAAGAGAATCAAAAGAGATTAGGAAGACCTGGCAATAATACACAGAAGAATGGTACAGAAAATATCTTAATGATCTGGATGACCATGATGATGTGGGCACTCACCTAGAGCCAGACTTCCTGGAGTGTGAAGTCAAGTGGGCCTTTGGAAACATTACTATGAGAATGCGGTCCACTGGAGAAGGGAATGGCAAGCCACTTCAGTATTCTTGCCTTGAAAACCCATGAACAGTATGAAAAGGCAAGAAGAGAGGATACCAAAAAAGGACCTCCTCAGGTCATTAGGTGCCCAATATGCTCCTGGAGATCAGTGGAGAAATAACTCCAAAAAGAATGAAGGGATGGAGCCAAAGCAAAAATAATACCCAGTTGTGGATGTGACTGATGATAGAAACAAGATCTGATGCTGTAAAGAGCAGTATTGCATAGGAACCTGGAATGTCAGGTCCATGAATCAAGGCAAATTGGAAGTGATCACACAAGAGATGGCAAGAGTGAACGTCGACATTCTAGGAATCAGCGAACTAAAATGGACTGGAATGGGTGAATTTAACTCAGATGACCATTATATCTACTACTGCGGGCAGGAATCCCTCAGAAGAAATGGAGTAGCCATCATGGTCAACAAAAGAGTCTGAAATGCAGTACTTGGATGCAATCTCAAAATTGACAGAAGATCTCTGTTCATCTCCAAGGCAAACCATTTAATATCACAGTTATCCAAGTCTATGCCCCAACCAATAATGCTGAAGAAGCTGAAGTTAAACAGTTTTATGAAGACCTACAAGACCTTTTAGAACTAACACCCAAAAAAGATGTCCTTTTCATTATAGGGGACTGGAATGCAAAAGTAGGAAGTCAAGAAACACCTGGAGTAACAGGCAAAATTGGCCTTGGAATGCGAAATGAAGCAGGACAAAGACTAATAGAGTTTTGCCAAGAAAATGCACTGGTCAGAGCAAACACCCTCTTCCAACAACACAAGAGAAGATTCTACACATGGACATCACCAGATGCTCAACACCGACATCAGATTGATTCTATTCTTTGCAGCCAAAGATGGAGAAGCTCTATACTGTCGATAAAACCAAGACCAGGAGCTGACTGTGGCTCAGACCATGAACTCCTTATTACCAAACTGAGACTGAAATTGAAGAAAGTAGGGAAAACTGCTAGACCATCCAGGTATGACCTAAATCAAATCCCTGATGATTATACAGTGGAAGTGAGAAATAGATTTAAGGGCCTAGATCTGATAGATACAGTGCCTGATGAACTATGGAATGAGGTTTGTGACACTGTACGGGAGACAGGGATCAAGACCATTATATATATATATATATATAATTGTAACCAGGTGGAGCTTCCATTTTTAAGCTAGGTATATGATGGGTTTTTGATAAAATGTGACTTGATGACTACTACTTCAAACATAAATGATTCTTTGGGGGAAAGGCAAAGTTAATGCTATTGTATCAGACCCAAGTTTGTGGTAGTAGTGCACTCTTTCATTAATGACACACTGATAAATAGACTCCTGCCTCAAAGCCTTCAGCATGACGATGACCTCTTAGTTAAAGAAAAATAGAGTTACGTCTAAGCATTCAGTTTCTGAAGTCTGCCTTTGGAATCACAAAATCTCTTCAATTCCTTTTTCATTTTGTTTTTTATATGGAACTTATCTTTCTTGTGTGTGTTCACCTTTACGTCTTAAATCCGCCACTATAAATACATATAAGTATACAAAATAATCTGTAAATACAAAGCCCAAATACATGGCTATGGTGACTTCTCTGGAATATTTCTGCTCATTTTCAAAGGTTGAGAACTTGACCTACAGGTTTTCAAGGCAATTAGAACTTCTGTGTGGAAGTGAGACTCTGAATTATCATCTTTGGTTAGTTTCAGTAATATAGATTAGCGTATATGGCCAGAATGGCATATTTCTTTTTTCCTTTTTTTTTTTTCCCCAGAGTGGTGTATTTCTGATGGAACAGACATTAAAAACTGGTTGATGTTCATTGACAGTACTATTTTGTGAATACAATATATTTTGGGCCCTTAAATATAAAATGAATAAAAACATAGCAATATTTTTATGTACAGGTTATATGCTAACTCTGTTTGAAATATATTCAAGAAAAATAGCTGAATTGTCTTGATTATTAAAGTATGGTATGCATTAAATTTTTAAAATCTTATTTCATTGTTAATTAGCAGCATAGTGTTAGTTTTAAGTGTACAGCAAAGTTATTCAGTTA
>SJYC01132557.1:0-12565 GCA_006408675.1 Madoqua kirkii
CAGTTCTAATGAGATGGATGAAACTGGAGCCGATTATACAGAGTGAAGTAAGCCAGAAAGAAAAACACCAATACAGTATACTGACACATATATATGGAATTTAGAAGATAGTAATGATGACCCCGAAAGTGAGACAATATAAGAGAGACAGAGGTATAGAACGGACTTTTGGCTTCAGAGGGAGAGGGAGAGGGTGGGAAGATCTGGGAGAATGACAACAAAACATGTATACAATCATATGGGAGATGAAGCACCAGTCTATGTTCAATACAGGATACAGGATGCTTGGGGCCGGTGTATGGGATGAACCGGGGGGATGGGCAGGAAAGGGAGGTGGGAGGGGGCTTTAACATGGGGAGATCCTCTACACCTGTGGCTGATTCGTGTCAATGTATGGCAGAACCAATGCAGTACTGTGAAATGGAATAAGCATTTAAAAAAAATAAAAAATTAAAGGGCACTTTCTAAAAAAAAAGTTATAATTACATATACATACTTTTCTAGATTCTTTTCTCATATAGGTTATCACAGAATATTGAATAGCATTCCCTGTGCTATACAGTAGGTCCTTGTTGTGTACATGTTCATCCCAAGCTTCTGATTTATCTCTTCCCCTCCACATTTCCTCTCTGGTATGTGTGTTAGTCGCTCAATTGTACCCGACTCTTTGCGACCCCATGGACTGCAGTCCGCCGGGTTCCTCTATCCATGAGACTTTCCAGGCAAGGATACTGGAGTGGGTTGCCATTTCCTTCTCCAGGGGATCTTCCCAACCCGGGGATCGAACTCAGGTCTCTTGCACTGCAGGCAAATTCTTTACTGACTGAGCTACAAGAGAAGCCCTAGAACTGTAAGCTTATTTTCAATGTCTCTAAGTCTGTTTCTATTGCGCAAAGAAGTCAGTTTCTTTTCTCTTTTTAAAGATGAGCCCATATATGAGTGATATCATATACTTATCTTTCTCTGAATTCATTTAGTATAATAATCTCCAGGTCCATCCATGTTGCTGCAAATGGCATTATTTCATTCTTTTTATGGCTGAGTTATATTCCCTTGTCTATATCTATCATATCTTTATCCGTTCTTCTGTTGATGAATATTTAGACTGCTTCCATATCTTGGCTGTTGTATATAGTGCTGCAGTGAACACTAGGAAACATGCTTTCTTTCATATTATAATTTTATCCAGATATATGCCCAGGAGTGGGACTGGGGAGTCATACAGTAGTTCTATTCTTAGTTTTTTTAGGAACCTCCATACTGTTCTCCATAGTGGTTGTAGCAGTTTTCCTACCAATCATATAGAAGGGTTCCATTTTCTCCACACCCTTTCCAGCATTTATTATTTGTAGACTCTTTTGATGGCAAAGTAGTTACCAGAGCCCAGATGGCTGGCATATTATTAGAACATAACTGACCTGACTGAGCAACTTCACTTTCACTTTTCACTTTCCTTCATTGGAGAAGGACATGGCAACCCACTCCAGTGTTCTTGCCTGGAGAATCCCAGGGATGGGGGAGCCTGTTGGGCTGCTGTCTATGGGATCGCACAGAGTCAGACACGACTGAAGTGACTTAGCAGCAGCAGCAACTGATCTGAGGAAGGGAAGTACCCTACTCCACCAGACAGCCGGTCCACCTCGGGGTAGAGAAAAAGTGAAACATTTGGGAAATCCGGTCATAGGACTATAGAACATCTCCACTCTCTACCCCCATAACTCACCACATTACTAAAAGCCGATGAGCACAGTGCCTTTTACATAGTATAGTATATCTAGCTGTCAAGAAAAATGTGATTTCACAATACATACAGATACTGAACCATCATTACCTGGTATATGTGAAACTAACATAATGTTATGTCAATTATAACTCAAAGCATACCAATGACAAAAGAGCACAATTTAGAGACAAAGTATTAGAGCCAGACATGGCAGGGATGTTGGAACTATCAGACTGGGAATTTAAAACAGCTATGATTAATATGCTAAGTACTTCTTTAGGATAAAGTTGGCAGCATGTAAGAGCAGATGGCAATGTAACTAGAGACAGCAATCCTAAGACAGATCATAGAAAAATCACTAATAGAAATGAGAATGTCTTTGGACTTCATAGACTAGATAGACGTGGCAAAGGAAAGAATCTCCAAACTAGAGAATATACCAATAGAATCCTCGAGCCAAAAAGCAAAAACAAAGACTTAAAATCCAAGGACTGGAAGACTGCAAAACCTGTAGCATATGCATCATGAGAATATTAGGAGAAAAGGGAACAGATCAAATATTTGAAGCAATACTGAGAACTTCCCCCAAGTTAATGTCAGACACCAAACCACAGATCTAGGAAGCTCAGAACGATTAGGATGAATGCTTCACCTAGAAACCTACACCTAGGCGTAGTATTTACAAACCATTTACAAACCAGGAAATCAGATAAAGAAGATCCTAAAAGCCAAGCAAACAAACACACTTAAAAGTTGAATGAAAAAACACCTTATTTATAGAGCAAGAAAGAAGAGAATTAGGCCTAACTTCTCAGAACTCTGGAGATAGAGATGGCAACCCATTCCAGTATTCTTGCCTGGAGAAGTCCATGGACAGAAGAGCCTGGCAGACTATACTGTTCATAGGGTCACACACAGTCGGTTTTGACTGAAGCGACTTAGTTTGCTTGCTCTCCTCAGAAACCACTGAAGCAAGAAAATAGTGAAATGAAATGGTGTTGAGAAAGTTATGAGAACCAGCCTAGAATTATGTACCCTACAAAACATCCTTTAGGAGACTGGAATTGGCATACATATTCTACTATGTATAAAATAGATTACTAATGAGATTACTAATGAGAACCTACTGTATAGCACAAGGGACTTGACTCAGTGCTCTGCAATGACCTAAATGGGAAGGAAATTCAAAAAGGCATTATACGTATACACACAGCTGATTCACTTTGCTACACAGCATAAATTAACACAACTTGGAGAAAGAACTATATTCCAATAAAAGTAAAAGACTTTCTCTCCAGCAAATTGAGGGGATTTCTTGAAAGGCAGGTCTACTGGCAAGAAATGTTTATATCACAACACTCATCACCTGACTTAATGAACAGATAAAGTTTAGAACTTCTAGCATAGAGAGGTCAGCATTGCCTTCTCTTTTTATTCTATAATTTTGTCCAGGAACCCAGGTTTCTTGGTACACCTGGTGATCCTCAGTAATACTGATGGGTTCCAGAAATAGGTGGATGGGATGGGCTAGGAGACCAAGTGTAAGAACTGGAGTCCAGGCTGGCTGGGTTGATTGGCTTGGGCCCTGGCTTAGTAGAGGTGAGGACTGAGTCCACTTCCTCCCCAATGGCAAGTGACGTAATCTCTGCTAGAGGCCCACTGCCACTCTGAGGCTGACCTGGGCAAGGCCAGCTAGCAGGGGTTGCTGAGCTGCTCCCTGTAGTTCGCTGGGCTGTGGAAATGGCAGAAATGGGGGAAGCTGACCCCTTTCCACAGACCCCTAACAAGACCTCTGTAGATGAGGGGCCGGCTCTGGGAGATTGGAAGCAGAGCTGTCATTAAAGACTTTGCCTTAACTTAAAAGATAGAGTTCCTAAGTTTTTTCCAGTTTCCTTGAAGTATAATTCACATAATAAAATTGTGACTAGAGAAGAAAAATATAGGTCAGAGACTCAAATCTACCTATAAAGGGAAGAGCATCAAAGAAGTAAGAGAAGAAAAAACTGAGTCTTTTGTAGACCACATATAGTTGTATCCTGTGTTTATTCATTCTGCCAATCTGTCTTTTGATCAAGTACATTTATTCATTACATTTAGATTACTGATAGGGAAGGAATTACTTATTGCCATTTTTTAATTTTATGTATGTTGGGGGTATCTTCCCTGGTGAGTCAGCGTTAAAGAATCTGCCTGCCAATGCAGGAGATATGAGTTTGATCCCTGGGTCAAGAAGATCCCCTGGATGTGGTCGCCCGCCTCGCCGATAAGGAGAACGCCACAGACAGGATTCTTCTGACACGCAGGTTTATTGTTACAGCTCTTTTAGGAAGTGGCGAGGGCGCCAATGCAGGGAAAGCAGTTGCTTATATAGCCCAGAGGGGAGGCGTGTCAACCTCTGATTGGCTCATAACGGAACACTGCCATTGGCTCATAACGGAACACTGTTAGAATCCCTGATTAGCATATCTGTGACCTTAAGAGACACATCTTGCGCATGCGTCTTTTTAGTCTACATTTGCGAAGAACCAGGAAGCAGGAAACCGGCGCCATCCCGCAATGGCGGCGCAGCTCCCGACACCTGGAGAAGGAAATAGCAACTCACTCCAGTATTCTTGCCTGAGAAATCCTGTGGACAGAGGAGCCTGGAGGGCTACAGTCCATGGGGTTGCAGAGTCAGGCAGGACTTAGAGACTAAACAATTACAATATGTCTTGTAGCTTTTTGTTCTCCTTTCCTTTTTACGCCCTTCCTTTGTGCGTAATTGAATTTACTTCTGTAGTGACGTGTTCTGATTTCCATCTCATTTCTTTTTGTGTGTATTCTATAAATAGTTTTATGGCTACTATGGGATGCATCAAACATCCTAAACTATAACAATTTAAATTGATACATTCAATTAAATACAAACTACTCCATTATAGTTTTACCTCCCACATTTGGTCTTTTTTGTTTTTGCAAATTTTATTGAAGTATAGTTGATTTATAATATACTATTTTCAGTGTACAACATAGTGATTCAGTATCTTTATAGATTATGCTCTACTTAAAATTGTACAAAACAATGGCTATTTTTCCCTTGTGCTCCACAACATACCCTTGTTGATCTATTTTTCACACAGTAGTTTGTATCTCTTAATCCCCTACCTTATCTGGCTCCTCCTTTTCTCATCACTGCTAAGTTCTCTATCCGAATCTATTTGTTTTCTTTATATTCATTTTTAAATTTTAGATTCTACATGAAGTGATAGTATAGAGAATGCCTTTCTCTAAGTTCACTAAGCACAATACTCTAGGTCCATCTTCATCACTGCAAATAGAAGAATTTCATTATGACTGTGTAATATTCCATCGCGTATAGAGATACAGCTATACATCACATCTTCAGTTCATGTACTGATGGGCATTTAAGGTTGCTTCCATATCCTGGCTATTATAAGTAATGCTGCTGTGAACACTGAGATACATATGTCTTTGAAGTAGTGTTTTCACTTCCTCTGGAAATATACCCAGGAGTAGAATTGCTGGATCATATGGTAGTTCTATTTTTTTTTTTTTGAAGCCATACTGTTTTCCACAAAGAATGCATCAATTTATAATCCTACCACCAGTGTACTAGGATTCTCTTTCCTCCACATCCTCCCCAATATTTGTTATACCTGTCATCACAAAACCTACAAATGAGGTGGTACCTCACTATGGTTTAGATGTGCATTTCTGATTAGTGATATTGAACATCTTTTCATGTGCCTATTGGCCATTGTGTGTGTATGTATGTATATATATACACACACATAATGTATGTGTATATATATTTTGGATAAAGGTCTATTCAAGACTTCTGCCCATTTATTAATCAAGTTTTTGGATATTGGGTTGTATGAGCCATTTATATATTTTGGATTCAGTTCAGTTGCTCAGTCGTGTCTGACTCTTTGTGACCCCATGAATCGCAGCACACCAGGCCTCCCTGTCCATCACCAACTCCTGGAGTTCACTTATTGTTTATATCATTTGCAACTATTTTCTCCCATATAATAGGTTGTCTTTTTGTTAATGGTTTCTTCTGTCCAATGTCTTCAAGTTATTTAGGTCCTATTTGTTTATTTTTGCTTTTATTTCTTTTGTCTTAGAGCCAAAAACAAAAATATTCCTATGATTAATGTCAGTGTTCTGCTGTGTTCTGTCCTAGTTTTATGGGTTCAGGTCTTACATTTAGATCTTTAATTCATTTTGAGTTTATAAGGTGTGAAGAAATGTTCTCTTATCATTCTTTTATGTAGCTCTCCAGTTTTCCCAGCATCTCTTTTGCAAGAGACTGTCTTTTCTCCTGGAGAAGGAAATGGCGACCCACTCCAGTATCCTTGCCTGGAGAATCTCAGGGATGGAGGAGCCTGGCAGGCTGCCACCTATGGGGTTGCACAGAGTCAGACACAACTGAAGCGACTTAGCAGCAGCAGCAGTCTTTTCTCCATGTGCGTTCTTTCATCCTTTGTCATAGATTGACCATAGATATTTGAGTATCCCATACTTGATATATCACAATGACATAGTTAAATAATGTGTACCAAACATTTAATTTTCCTGTTTGTCTTTTAAAACTTAGAGTTATGAAATTTATATAACACGGGCTTTTATACTTGTCCATACATTTACCTTTATCAGAGGACTCTCTATTTTCAGGGGACTTTGAGTTACAGTCTACCATCCTTTCTTTTAATCCTGAAGGACTCCTTCAACTGTTTCCACAAGGACAGTCTAGTGGTCATGAATTCCCTCAGCTCTTCTTTATCTGAAAGAATTTATTCCTCATTGTTGAAGACAGATTTGCCAGATAGAGTATTCTGACAATTTTTTCTTTCAGCACTTTATCTTGTTGCCTTCTGGTCTGTAAGTTTTCTGCAGAAAAACGCGATAGTATATGGGTGCTCTCTGTATGAGATGAGTCGTTTTTCTCTTGCTGTTTTCAAGATTTTGGGGCAGTTTCATAACATCTCTGTGATTGCCAGATAGAGTATTCTGACAATTTTTTCTTTCAGCACTTTATCTTGTTGCCTTCTGGTCTGTAAGTTTTCTGCAGAAAAACGCGATAGTATATGGGTGCTCTCTGTATGAGATGAGTCGTTTTTCTCTAGCTGTTTTCAAGATTTTGGGGCAGTTTCATAACATCTCTGTGTGTTTCTCTCTATCCTACTTGGAGTTTGAACTTCCTGTATTTGTACATCCATTTATTTCCTCAAATTTGGGAAGTTTTAGGCCCTTGCTACTGCTAAGTCACTTCAGTCGTGTCTGACTCTGTGACCCCATAGACGGCAGCCCACCAGGATGTAGTATTGGGAAGTAAGGTAGAGAACGAAAGATTTTAAAGGGTATAGGTTAGCTGAATTTTCTATGATTATTGTAAAAGAAAATCAGTAGAATCTAGCTAAACTTTATAAATAAGAAATATTGGTACCCAAATTATTCAGAAGGCTTCCCCCATAGCTCAGCTGTTAAAGAATCTGCCTGCAATGCCGGAGACCTGGGTTTGATCCCTGGGTTGGGAAGATCCCCTGGAGAAGGGAAAGGCTACCCACTCCAGTATTCTAGCCTGGAGAATTCCATGGACTGTGTAGTCTAAAATTATTTAGAAACTATTAGTAGTGTCTGGTTTGAAAATATTTGCACAATTCTGATAAAAATAAAAAATTTAAAGAATGATAGTGTACTTGTAGTGATGTTTTCAGCTATCAGAATCTGCAAAATATTTAACTTGTCAGTAAGCTGTTTTGAACACTGATAAAGATCTTCCCTACTGACCTATAGAGAGAACTGGGTTGATAAAACCTTGACTAGAACTAGGGTAAGATGAATAAAGCATTGGCTCTGACACATAATTTAGGGCAGTGATTTAAAAAATAATAATAAGGTCTGTAATCAAGATAATTTTAATGTAGTATTTGCTAAAAATCTAAATTAATGCAAAAATCCACGGTGGGAAAAAAATAGTTTTAATAAAGACAAAATCCAAATCTCTGCCTTGCCTAAGTTGGCCATACTCACTCTCACTCAATTCACCTTAAATGCTACCATGGATAAATTTAGACTAACCTGTTTTATTTCTTCCCTGAAATAGAATTCACTTTCCAAACAAAGTAGCATTTCATCTTCTCTTCTGGGCAATAGATTGCAGATCAGAGTGCTGGGAAAGGAAGTTTTACTAAGTAAAGTGAGGAGTGTTGGGGGCCAGTATGAAGAACTCTGCCCATGGCAAAGGTCATGAGGAAGAAATCTTGGCATACGCAAAGGCGTGATCAAGTCTCAGGAGACCCCCTGTTCCTGAGCATCTACCCCCAAAACCAGAGTACTTTACAGGAGCTCTCCCCCCATAACCATTTCTCTCAGAGAAGGAGTTAACTTGCAGCTCCAGTTAATAAAAATTCCTGGGTGTGACAAGAGTGTTTCAACTTATGAACTCTGAAGGTTCTCTGGCCTGCCTGATCAGGTTCATCCAGCTGCATGTGATTGTTTACAGCCTCCCAACTGTGAGAGGCACGGGATGCTTTAAAACTTTCTGAATACAGACTCTTTTGAGAAGTTAGAAGATCATTAGTATAGTATAAGTGGGTTTATTAGGAATTATATTGGTAAAGGGTTTTTTCATTTGTCGTGCCAATAATTATTGCTAATTCCTTACCCTGGGTGTGACAAGGGTGTCTCAGATCAAACCTCTCTGCTGACTAGCTTGTGTGACAACCTCTCAACCATAAACAGTACAGAGTTTGGAGTATTACCATAGGGCTTTTCTCATTTGATTGCCCATAAGCCTCCATATCCTTAGGCACCTGGGAATATATCAATCAATGTATTTGGAATATAGAAAAGGAAATATAGTATTTTTTGATGTTAGCAATATTAGACTTTTCGAGTTAATGAATTATCTCTTGTTATAAATCACTGTACTTTGTTATAAGTCACTGTGTCCTTGCTATGTGAAAATGTAACTTTATCACTATCTTAAGACTAAGTAGATCTTAAGGGGAACATTGGTGAAAGGATTTTCATTTGTTGGGCTGATGTTTGCTGCTAAATCTCCATATTCCCTGCCCTTATAATGAATATAACTAGCATATAGGAGAAATAAGTATTAACCTTTAAGATTAATAATGTTAAACCTTAGGTTAAGTAAATTCCTTTCTTGATTGTAACTCACTACACCCTCACCCTATAGGAATGCAACTTTATTTGGAGGGTGGTGCCTGATTTAAGAAAAAATCACCCCTGGAAAAATGTTTTCTGGTTAACTGACCGGTATCAGAAAGGGCCATAAAATGTCAGCAGACCTCATGGTCAGAAGATGATGTAAAAACTCATAAGACTTTTCTATAATTTTATATGAAGCACCTGATTGTGACAAGTGTCAGGTGTGCTGACCCCTGCGTGACTCTGTATTCATCCCTATGTATAACAAAAGGTATAAAAACAAACCTGAAAAATAAAGAAATGGAATCAGTTTCTGGAAAGACTGATTCCCCCATGTCATTTCTTTCTTGCTCCCCATTTTCCTGGCTGAATTCCCATCTAGCATGGAAGTACACACCAAGCCTACTAACTCTGCCTGGGATTCTAAGATCAGACTGGGGAGGCCTCAGTGCCTCCTCTCCTTCGGGAGAACAGAAAGACGCCTATGACCTATGTAGGTGGTGACTAGTATTCCACCTAAACCTGTTATTCAGCCTCTCTTTCTGCACTAATTTTCCTACTACACTATCCGTTTCTAAGCTCTTTCTCTATCTGTAATTAAGTAGCTTTTTTCTAGGGCTCTTATTCCATCCCCACCTTCGAATCACCCTGGATCCACCGGGGCTGGTCCCTGGCAAGAAATTAATTCAAAAATCCATGGTGGAAAATTTAAAAAAAAAATAGTTTTAATAAAGACAAAATCCAAATCTTTACCTTGCCTTAGTTGGCCATACTTACTCTCACTCAATTCACCATTTATGCTACCATGGATAAATCTAGACTAACCTGTTTTATTTCTTCCCCGAAATAGAGTTCACTTTCCAAACAGAGTACAATTTCATCTTCTCTTCTGGGCAATAGATTGCAGATGAGAGCGCTGGGAAAGAAAGTTTTATTAAAGTGAGGAGGAACAATTATTCTACCTAAAAATTTCAAAATAATACTCTATTTTCAGCGCAGTTTCTCATTACTTGCTGATGATCTAGAGCATCTCTCAGTGTTTTTCAGGTAAAATGGTATGTTGGTTTGAATAAAAATTAAGCCACTTTAATAGCAAAGACATTTCAAAATACAATATTTTAAATAAAGAGAAGTTAAATTTATTTTTTTAACATTAAAGTCAGGAGTCTGAGGATCAGGCAAGGAAGTAGGTGACTGCAATTCCTCACATTATTCATAAACCCTTAGCTATATGCACACATATATATACATATACACAGATAAACATATGTGTATATATGTATAATGTACATTTACAAAAACAATATATATTACACATGTATAGGTCTAATGTATGTTTATATATTGTAAATACATGTGTCAAATATATGTTTTTATATTTGCATATATATATGTCTAATATACATTTATATACTTTATGTGTGGACATGAGTTTGGGTGAACTCCGGGAGTTGGTAATGGACAGGGAGGCCTGGCATGCTGCAATTCATGGGGTCACAAAGAATCAGACAAGACAGTGACTGAACTAAACTGATGTGTGTATATGTATATACATATAAATGTTTTATATATATATATATACATATACTTTCACTTTATATATTTGTCCCCTGGGTGATCTCCTTTCCATAGTTTAGTTTAACATATTAAAAATCAGAAACATTATTTTGCCAACAAAGGTTCATATAGTCAAAGCTATGTATTTTTTAAAGTAGTCATGTGTGGATGTGAGAGTTGGACCATAAAGAAGGCTGAGCACCAAAGAATTGATGCTTTTGAATCATGGTGTTGGAGAAGACTCTTGAGAGTCCCTTGGACTGCAAGGAGATCCAACCAGTCCATCTTAAAGGAAATCAGTCCTGAATATTCATTGGGAGGACTGATGCAGAAGCTGAAACTCCAATATTTTGGCCACCTGACATGAAGAACTGACTTATTAGAAAAGACCCTGGTGCTGGGAAAGATTCAAGGCAGGAGGAGAAAGGGATGACAGAGGATGATATGGATGGATACCATCACCAACTTGATGGACATGAGTTTGAGTAAGCTCCAGGAGTTGGTAAGGACAGGGAAGCCTGGCGTACTGCAGTCCGTGGGTCACAAAGAGTTGGACACGACTGAGCAACTGAACTGAACTGACCTGAATGATTTGGATAGAAGCCAAGAGGCTAAGATCAACATCTAGAGCCTGTAAAAATCCTGAGCTGTGTAGGTGGCATAGTGTGTTGTATATATTGGCAACAAAGATATTGCAAGCTCTGTAGTCTCAGTGCTGGGCCCTTCAGGCTACATGACATCAGCCAGACCTCCAAGGAAAGAAATGGGGGTTGGAGACTGATTTCGATCAAGTGGACAATCAGATATAGGTAATATTCTATATTTGTGTGTGTTTTGATAATTTTATATAACAAAAATTTTGAAATTCATTGTTCCTAGTTTCCCATCTATATTAGAAAGATCCAAATGAACACAAACTTAAATAAACTATAATTTATTTATTCATTCTACTACTTTAAATATAGTAATCAGTATTTTGATAGACAATAATAGTAAGGGAAGCACTAAAAAGTTAAATCATTTGTTGGTTTTCCATTAGTTTTTATAACTTCTTCTTGTTTCCCTAGATTATATTTATTTAGTTAGAATATTTTTGTCAGTCAACTCTATTTCTTCACCATATCAGTTTTTTGTTTTTGTTTTTTTCTGAGCATCTCTAATCAATCAATTGTATTTAAACTTCTTTGGAATTTCCTAAGCAAGAATATGGGATCGGATGGTCATTGCCTACTCCAGGGGATCTTTTCAATCCAGGAACTGAACCTGCATGTTCTGTATCTCCTGCATTGCAGGTGGATTCTTCACCACTGAGCCATCAGAGAAGCCCAGCCAAGACATGAAGCAACTTAAATGTTCATCAACAGAGGAATGGATAAAGAAGATACAGTACATATATCAATGCAACATTACTTAACCATAAAGAAATGAAATAATTTTATTTATAGCAATATGAATGGACTTAGAAATTGTCATACAGAGTGAATTGAGTCAGACAGTGAAAGAGAGAATGATATTGCTTATATTCAGAACCTTATATTCAGATACTATAGAGCAGAGTGTGAGCCTCTAATAAATCCTTGGTTGAGGGAAATGCCAAAGAAGTATTTCAGGGACAGCTAGGGAAATTTAAAAATCGGACTATATGAGATGATGATATGTGTGTATATTAGTTGGTCAGCCATGTCCAACTCTTTGTTACCTCATGGGCTTTAGTGTGCCAGGCTCTTCTGTCCATAGAATTCTCCAAGCAAGATTACTGGAGTGGGTAGACATACCTCTCTCCAAGGGACCATTTCAACCCAGGGATCAAACCTGGGTCTTCTGCATTGCAGACAGATTCTTTATTGTCTGAAGTCCACATTAGGTGAGAGTATTGAATAAATATTAAACTCTCTAGTTTAATAATAATTATTAATCAAATTTATAATCTCAAGTAAGATGCAGGTGTTGCAAGAGGGTATCAGGGGCAGGTACACTAAAACGATACTCACAGAAAACTAGTCAGTCTAATCACACTACGATCACACTGTTGTCTAACTGAATAAAACCAAGCCATGCCTGTGGGGCAACCCAAGAAGGGCAGGTCATGGTGGAGAGGTCTGACAG
>SJYC01132561.1:0-13247 GCA_006408675.1 Madoqua kirkii
TGTAGTTGGACAAGTTAACTTCATTCAGCCTCAGTTTTCTTATTGATAAAATAGAAATGATAGTAACCATATCACAGAATTATTTTATCCCATGGGTGAGTGTATGTTTGTGTGCATGTGTTTCTCCTAGTCCTTTGCTGTTCAAAGACATCCAGACCAGTAGTATGGGCATGACCTGGAACCTGGTTGTAAATACAGAATCTTAGTCCCACCTATGGGGCTTCCCTTGAGAAGGCAATGGCACCCCACTCCAGTACTCTTGCCTGGAAAATCCCATGGATGGAGGAGCTTGGTGGGCTGCAGTCCATGGGGTCGAGAAGAGTTGGACACAACTGAGCAACTTCACTTTCACTTTTGACTTTTATGCATTGGAGAAGGAAATGGCAACCCACTCCAGTGTTCTTGCCTGGAGAATCCCAGGGACGGGGGAGCCTGGTGGGCTGCTGTCTATGAGGTCACACAGAGTCGGACACAACTGAAGTGACTTAGCAGCAGCAGCAGCAGCAGCAGCAGCAGCAGCATGGGGCTTCCCAGGTGGCACTAATGGTAAATAATTTGCCTGTCAGTGCAGGAGACTTAAGAGAGGTGGGTTTGATTCATCAGTTGGAAAGATTCCCCCGGAGTCGAAAATGGCAACCCACTCCAGTATTCTTGCCTAAAAATCCCACTAATAGAGGAACCTGATATTACAACCTGCATTTTAACAAGATCTCTTAGGAGATTCATTTTTACAGTTAAGAAGAACTGATGGGGTCACACAGAGTTGGGCATGACTGAAGTGACTTGGCAGCAGCAGTAGCCCAGCCTACCACAGTGCTTAGCACAAGGTTGTGCTCAGTTAAAATAGTTTTCCTCCTCTCGATTAAATGAGTTTCAATACATGAACTTGCCTCCTTACCACATAAAAAAATTTCCCCAAGAAAAACTCGAGCAACAAGTATTGTCACAAAATATGCAGCTGGCATGTTCTCTCATTTTGACTTTACTCTAGGTGGTCCGTCTATACAGAATATATATTTGGGATTCCCTCCTCTTTTTCATTATTTGTGATTACTACCTGACATAAGATGCTAAAATTGAGCTTTGAATATACAGCAATACAAAAAAGATGTGAATTTTCAAACACATTGTAAATTATATTGTAAATGCAAAATTCATCATTTCCATAACTCCTGGAGAATATCATGAGTCAGAGAGTAGATTAAAAGAGTAGATTTAGGGCAGAAGGTATCCTTGGAGAAATCTGTTCTGTGAGCCCATACTGCTTTGGAGACAGAGTGCCTGCTCATCTTCATCAAAGCCAGTGATGGAGAGACTTTTGAGCCTTTCTGGGGTCTGGCTGCTACCAGGTATGTTCAGAGAACAAAACAATGCTAGCTGCTGTGTTGGTGATGGAGCCATTAGAAAAAGGAATGTTGTGATTTACCTGTACATCTATAGATGGCAGGGTCAAGAAATGTTTGTTTCCCATGGGAAAATGTTTAAAAGTTTTTATGTGCTAAAAAATGAATTCTCAAAAAACAAACAAACAAACAAAACAAACAAACAAACAAAAACCTTAAATGAAAACAATGCTCCTCCGACACCCAAGTTAGTAGTGTTTGTCTGTTTCTCTCGTGTAAATATCACCATTATGACCAATTTCAAGCTATCAATATGGCATCACTGAACGTGGGGTTTGAAAGAAATGAGTACAGTCTGCTGTGTATGAGCTTCTAAGAGCTAGCTCTAGAATATCACTGCAGAAAGAGAGAGAATGGAGGAGGGAGGAAGAGAGAGAGGGAGGGGGGGCAGAAGGAATAGAGGGAGGAAGGGAGGGAGAAAGAAGAGAACGGAAACCAAATGCCAAGGAGCTTATTGAAAGTGGATTCTAATCTCGGTAGGTGGAGAATTCACAACCATTTGGAGTCAAGTTATAAGAGCAAAGAAATTGTCCTTGGAGTAGCTAATCAGAGACTCTGATGACTCCATCCAGATGCTCTCTGAGAGGGCCAGTTTTAACAATCTACAGGTTCGGAGAATGTGGAGCCTGATGACCACAAGAAGGCCCATTATAATCTCACATGTTCTCTTTTTTTACCACTAACCCTTGGAAAAAGAAAAAGAGGCCAGAGAACTGGGGGAAGCAGGCCCAAACTGGGGTTAGAGGAAAGAAGACTTAATGTTAAATCCAGTTTGAAATTTTTATTACTATCCTGAACTACACATTCTAATGACTAAATTGAGTTTCTGTTTGTCTAAAAGTGTCCATAGGAATGTTTGTTACCTAAGAGTGAGCCTGTAAGTTTTCATCTGGAGTTAGAGGAAACCACCTCTACCGAACAAACTTTAGAGGATAATTGTGGGGGAAAAGAAATCCACATTCAATTAAGTTTGTAAATTATAATTGTTCAATATAGCAATTAACATAGACCTCTTAGTCTTCTAGCTGAAGATTTAACCTATAGGTCAAACTTCAGCCCATCATGAATACTCCCTGACATTGCCTTAACAATTAAAGTGTATTTTGTAGCACTCCTTCCCCCCTCCAGATTTCTGTATAAATTTTGTTCCTCCAAGATTAGATATTATTTCTCCTACTTTGTAAACTTTCCTCCTCTGCTAAAACTTTCTGACTCTCATTTCCTGGTAAAGGGTGTGGTTGGCAACTGCTTGATAAAAGAATGTAATTAAATTTTATTTTCAGTAATTTTTTATTGTTCAAGAAATGATTAAAATACTCATGAAAAGAGAAGTAATATAAATTTCTTTTACTTAACTAATCCTTTATGGGAAATTTGGCCTTTATCATAGTCATATTACTGAGGAAAATAGATTATTTTAAACTTTCTTGTTAATACATGTTTGCAATGCAAAACTACATGTTTGCAATGGACATGTTCCTGAAAACATAATTTATAAATTAATACTTTATAGGATTAAAAGTTATAACTTCTCATTCAAATGGTATCTAGTTTTATCGTACCTTCCAAACGAGGAGGGACGTTTCAGGTCCACTCTGGCGAAAACTAAGGCCTCTGACAAAAAGACACTTGATAGAAATGCTATGTCCTCAACATACGTAAGGCTTAGTAAAGAATCTGACTGCCAGTGCAGGAGACGTGAGTTCGATCCCTGGGTCAGAAAGATCCCCTGGAGAAGGAAAGGCAGCCCACTCCAGTATTCTTACCTGGAGAATCCCATGGACAGAGGAACCTGGAGGGCTACAATCCATGGGATTACAAAGAGTTGGACAGGATTTAGTGATTAAACAGCAACAAATGTAAATTTATATACATTTATATATATACACATAATATATATATTATCTCCTGGCATAATAGCTGTCCCTGGCATTCTTAGAGAACTGGAAATGTTCCTTAAAGAGCTGTATGCGTAGGAGGCTAGACCCCAAGAACTTGATTGGCACCAAGGTTCAGGGAAAAAGAGAGATAATGCCTGTACCTAAGACAGATCAGGAAACCTTTGTTGCTTTTTCAGATGAGGAAAGAGGAGATGAGAGTATGACCAGGAATCATTTGTTACTTTTTCAGATGAGGAAGGAGGAGATGAGAGAACACGTGGAATGAAGGATGGAGAGGAGAACCAACAAGATGAAGGGAACTGATATTACGTGCTAAAATGTCAGTGGCAGTCCCTGATGATGCTATAATAAAAGGGAATTTTAAGATAGCTGATACTTATCTAGTCAAGGCTATGGTTTTTCCTGTGGTCATGTATGGATGTGAGAGTTGGACTGTGAAGAAGGCTGAGCGCCAAAGAATTGATGCTTTTGAACTGTGGTGTTGGAGAAGACTCTTGAGAGTCCCTTGGACTGCAAGGAGATCCAACCAGTCCATTCTGAAGGAGATGAGCCCTGGAATTTCTTTGGAAGAAATGATGCTAAAGCTGAAACTCCAGTACTTTGGCCACCTCATGCGAAGAGTTGACTCATTGGAAAAGACTCTAATGCTGGGAGGGATTAGGGGCAGGAGGAGAAGGGGACGACAGAGGATGAGATGTCTGGATGGCATCACCAACTCGATAGATAGGAATTTGAGTGAACTCCAGGAGTTGGTGATGGACAGGGAAGCCTGGCGTGCTGTGATTCATGGGGTTGCAAAGAGTAGGACACAACTGAGCGACTGAACTGAATTCTGTGGGAAAAGGTCACAAGTAATTAAGGCATCATATTAAATTTGTAGATTGCTTGGGTAGTTTGGCATTTTAACAATATTCTTCCAGTTCAAAGGTGCTGGTCCTATAACACTTTTAGATACTATACTTAAAAAAATTTTCAAAACTCTTTCCTCAGTAATTGATATAGTGAGTGAAATGTAAATCAGTAATGATGTTGACAAATTGACTGGAATTAACAGCCAACTAAACCTAGTTAGCATTTATGTAGTACTTATTATCAAGTAACCATACAACATTTACCAATATATTCTATATAGTGGGTTATAAATATGTGATAATATATATAAAATAATTAGAACACATATAATAAAGTAGAAACCATACAGAGTTTGTCCTTTGATCACAACAGTTTAGGAACAAATAGCCAAAAGGCAATCAAAATGTCTTCAGATGTTTGGAAATTAAACAGTATTTTTCATTAAAAACACAAGACCAATGAAAAAAAATCATGAACAGAATTAGAAGTAAACAAAACCTAAAACACATTAGAGTGTGGAGGATATAGCTAAAGCAATGCACAATGCATAAAAGAAAATTTACAGTTTATGGGCTTACTAGAATGGAAGGAATTACAAATTAAATTCTCTAAACCCTCAGTTTAATTAGAGAAGAGCTATTTGATCTCAAAATTAAAAGGAGGAAATCAATTAATTTGCAGTCAGGAAAGCTTGAGAGAAAATAAGGAAAAAAAGCATATTTTTGAAAGATCAATACAATTAAAAATCTCTGTGGAAACTGACAAAGGAAAAATGAGAGGAGAAATATTAATATCAGAAAATTTTAAAAAGGGCAGTCACTGCAGAGTGTAAAGACACACACAAAAATGAGAGGAAGCCAGTACTTCTCTTACACCATAATCACACAAAGACACATAAGAAAATTATGGAGATTATATTCCTTAACATTGATATAAACACTCTAAAAGAAACTAGTAATATACAGCTGGGATAATACATCATGTCCAAGTAGGATTCATCTCAGAGATGTGTCTGGTTTCACCTTTGAAAAGTCAGTGAAGTTGATATAATTACCAGAATAAAGATGAGAAAAAAACCTATTATTTTTATTTATTATAAAAATACCTAGAAAACTAAGTGTTAAAAGGAACTTCATCTACCTGAATTCATTCAGTTCAGTTCAGTTGCTCAGTCGTGTCTGACTCTTTGCAACCTCACAGACTGCAGCATACCAAGCTTCCCTGTCCGTCACCAACTCCTGGAGCTTGCTCAAACTCATGTCCATTGAGTCAGTGATGCCATCCAACCATCTCATCCTGTCATCCCCTTCTCCTCCTGCCTTCAATATTTCCCAGCATCAGGGTCTTTTTCAGTGAGTCAGCTTTTCACATCAGGTGGCCACAGTATTGGAGCTTCAGCTTCAGCATCAATCCTTCCAGTGAATATTCCGGGCTGATTTCCTTTAGGATTGACTGGTTTGATCTCCTTGCAGTCCAAGGGGACTCTCAACAGTTCTCCAACACCATAGTTCAAAAGCATCAGTTCTTCGGTGCTCAACTTTCTTTGTGGTCCAACTCTCACATCCCTACATGACTACTGGAAAAACCATAGCTTTGACTAGATGGATCTTTGTTGGCAAAGTAATGTATCTGCTTTTTAATATGCTGTTTAGGTTTGTTATGGCTTTTCTTCCAAGAAGCAAGCATCTTTTAATCTCATGGGTGCAGTCACCATCTGCAGTGATTTTGAAACCCAAGAAAATAAAGTCTGTCACTGTTTCCATTGTTTTCCATCTATTTGCCATGAAGTGATGGGACCAAATTAGATGCCATTTGTTCTTTGAATGTGGAGTTTAAGCCAGCTTTTTCACTCTACTCTTTCACTTTCATCAAGAGGCTCTTTGGTTTTTCTTCACTTTCTGCCATAAGGGTGGTGTCATCTGCATATCTGAAGTTATTGATATTTCTCCCTGCAATCTTGATTCCAGCTTGTGCTTTATCCAGTTCAACATTTCGCATGATGGACTCTGCATATAAGTTAAATAAGCAAGGTGACAATATATAGCCTTGATGTACTCCTTTTCCTATTTGGAACCAGTCAATTGTTCCATGTCCAGTTCTAACTGCTGCTTCTTGACCTGCATACAGATTTCTCAGGAGGCAGGTCGGTGGTCTGGTATTCCCATCTTTTGAAGAATTTCCCACAGTTTGTTGTGATCCACACAGTCAAAGGCTTTGGCATAGTTAATAAAGCAGAAGAAAATGTATTTCTGGAATTATCTTGCTTTTTTGATGATCCAACGGATATTGGCAATTTGATCTCTGGTTCCTCTGCCTTTTCTAAATCCAGCTTAAACATCTGGTAGTTCACATACTGTTGAAGCCTAGCCTGGAGAATTTTGAGTATTACTTTTCCTAGGGTGTGAGATGAGTGCAATCATGTGGTTATTTGAACATTCTTTGACTTTGTAATGAAAACTGACCTTTTCCAATCCTGTGGCCACTGCTGAGTTTTCCAAATTTGCTGGCATTTTGGGTACAGCACTTTCATAGCATCATCTTTGAGGATATGAAATAGTTATCTCACATAGCTGTATTCTGTCACCTCACTAGCTTTGTTCTAGTGATGCTTCCTAAGGCCCACTCGACTTCGCATTCCAGGATGTCTGACTCTAGGTGAGTGATCACACCATCGTGGTTATCTGGGTCATGGAGATCTTTTTTGTACAGTTCTGTGTATTCTTGCCACCCTTCTTATTATCTTCTGCTTCTGTTAGGTCCATACCATTTCTGTCCTTTATTTTGACTATCTTTGCATGAGATATTCCCTTGATATCTCTAATTTTTTTTGAAGAGATCTCTAGTCTTTCCCATTGTGTTGTTTTCCTCTATTTGTTTGCACTGATCACTTATAAAGGCTGTCTTATCTCTCCTTGCTATTCTTTGAAACTCTGCATTCAGATGGACATATCTTTTGTTTTCTCCTTTACCTTTTGCTTCTCTTCTTTTCTTAGCTATTTGTAAGGTCTCCTCAGACAGCTATTTTGCCTTTTTGCATATCTTTTACTTGGGGATGGTTTTGATCACTACCTCTAGTACAATGTCATAAACCTCCGTCCATAGTTCTTTAGGCACTCTATCAGATCTAATCCCTTGAATCTGTTTGTCACTTCCACTGTATAATCTTAAGGGATTTGATTTAGGTCATAACTGAATGGTATAGTGGTTTCCCCCATTTTCTTCAATTTAAGTCTGAATTTGGAAATAAGGAGTTCATGATCTGAGCCATAGTCTGCTTCCAATCTTGTTTTTTGTGACTGTATAGAGCTTCTTCCCCTTTGGCTGCAAAGAATATAATCAATCTGATTTCAATATTGATCATCATGATGTCCATGTTTAGAGTCCTCTCTTGTGTCATTGGAAGAGGGTGTTTTCTATGATCAGTGCGTTCTCTTGGCAAAACTCTGTAAGCCTTCGTCCTGCTTCATTTTGTACTTCAAGGTCAAACAAACTCTCCTGTTACTCCAGGTATCTCTAGACTTCCTAGTTTTGCATTTCAGTCCCCTATGATAATAAGGACATCATTTTTGGTGTTAGTTCTAGAAGGTCTTCACTGAACCATTCAACTTCAGCTTCTTCAGCATTACTGGTTGAGCCACAGACCTGGATAATTGTGATGTTGAATGGTTTGTCTTGGAAATGAACAGAGATCATTCTGTCATTTTTGAGATTGCACCCAAGTACTGTATTTCAGACTCTTGTTGACTACGGTGGCTACTCCATTTCTTCTAAGGGATTCTTGCCTGCAGTAGTAGATATAATGGTCATCTGAATTAAACTCACCTATTCTGGTCCATTTTAGTTCACGAATTCCTAAAATGTTGATGTTCACTCTTGTCATCTCCTGTTTGACCACTTCCAACTTACCTTGATTCATGGACCTAACATTCAAGGTTCCTAAGCAATATTGCTCTTTACTGCATTGAACTTTACTTCCATTACCAGTCACATCCACAACTGGGCATTGTTTTCACTTTGGCTCCATCTCTTCATTCTTTCTGGAGCTATTTCTCCACTCTTCTCCAGGCGCGTACTGGGCACTTACTGACTTGGGGATTATATCTTTCAGGATCATATCTTTTTTCCTTTTCATACTGTTCATGGGGTTCTCAAGGCAAGAATACTTAAGTGGTTTGCCATTCCTTTCTCCAGTGGACCATGTTTTGTCAGAACTCTTCCCCGTGACCCATCTGTCTTGGATGGCCCTACATGGCATGGCTCATAGTTTCATTGAGATAGCAAAGGCTGTGATCCATGTGATGAATTTAGTTAGTTTTCTGTTATTGTGGTTTTGTCTGTCTGCCCTCTGATGGAAAGTTTAAGAAGCTTGTGGGAGCGCCCTGATCAGAGACACTGGCTGAATCTGGGGAATCTGGGTCTTGTTCTAATGGGCAGGGCCATGCTCAGTAAATCTTTAATGCAGTAAATCTTTTCTGTTGATGGACAGGCTGTGTTCCCTCCCTATTATTTGGCCTGAGGTCATTATTAAGAGTAAAAGGCTAAATGCTTCTTAACTTGAAGATCACAAACAAGGCAAGGATGCCAATGCAGAACACTTCTATTTAACATTTTATTGAAGGTGTAATTTCATGGCTGCAGTCACCATCTGCAATGATTTCAAAGCCCCTCAGAATAAAGTCTCTTACTGTTTCCATTGTTTCCCCATCTGTTTGCCATGAAGTGATGGGACTGGATGCCATCCAGTAGTCATATATGGATTTGAGAGTTGGACTATGAAGAAAGCTGAATGCTAAAAAATTGATGCTTTTGAACTGTGGTTCTGGAGAAAACCCTCGAGAGTCCCTTGGACTATAAGGAGATCCAACCAGTCAATCCTAAAGGAAATCAGTCCTGAATATTCACTGGAAAGACTGATGCTGAAGCTGAAACTCTAATACTTTGGCCACCTGATGCAAAGAACAGACTCACTGGAAAAGACCCTGATGCTGGGAAAGATTGAAGGAGGGAGGAGAAGGAGTCGACAGAGGATGTGATGGTTGGAGCAATGGACATGAGTTTGAATAGGCTCTGGGAGTTAGTGATGGACAGGGAAACCTGTTATGCTGCAGTCCACGGGGTCACAAAGAGTTGGACACGACTGAGTGACTGAACTAAATTGACCTAGTGTAATAAAGCAAAACAAAAAGAAAAACATTCAGATTGAAAAGGAAGAAGTAGAATTACTTGTAAATAATGTGACCAGCTATTTAGAAAACTCAATGGATTAAAAAGTGCTACTAAAATTAATAAGTGAGATTAGCTACCTATAAGGTACAGTGACAAACAAGAGAACTGTAACTGCAAAATAGAAATAACAGAATCCAGTTTACTTGGAGGCTGGTTACCCTGACACTAGTTACCCCTCACTTGAATATGTTTCATCAATGATGCTGTATCCCACGTGTACAGCACAAGTGACTTAATTTCATCTATATATATAAGCTAAACAACCCGACTCCAGTCTTTGTGTAGATCATTAGCAGATAAAAATGTTTGGTAGACAAGGTCATGTGATTGCATTTTGGGTTTGTTTATGAAATTTAATCTGTGTAACATCCAATCTCAGAACTGTTTGGCTATTCATATTTATATATCGAGGGAGAATACAATGGAGACCTTATTCATTATAGGTAGACTATTTTATGATAGTGAAAGCTGTCATTTCTCTGTTATTAGAAATATTGCACAAGCAGCATTTGGGGTATAAGAATCTACTCATGGGCCTTGTTTTTTACTAAGAGGCATTATTTACGATTATTTACTTACTATTTTGGCCAACATCAGATCTTGAAGTTAATACACTAAAAACATACAGCCTGGGGGGACACAGCATGGTTTATCATAACCAACAGAAAAAATATCTTAATTGCTTAGTTACACTGATAGTTGTTTATTTCTATCATAACTCAAATACAGCATTTTCAAAGAAACTTAACTCTAGACATCTGTGAACATTCCCTACATCCACTTCAGAAAATAATCACTGTGCGTCTATAGTTTACAACTACTGGCAGAGTGTGATTCCCCAGTATTTATATACTGTAAATCTGCCAGCTGTCTTAAAATACATGAATCATTAGCATATGAAGGGATAAAAAAATAAAGATGAGAATTAATAGTTAGAAGTTGGTAGAGGGTTAAAAGCTTTCTTATAGAAATGAAATGAAGGATTTTAGAATCTATCACCAAAAAAAAAAAAAATAATAAAAAAACAACAGAAGGCAAGTAGGTCCTTTGTCATTTACTTGTTCCTATTTATTGTAGAATATTCATGTGCACGTGAAAATATTAATCAAGTTTAAAGGCAAAGAATTGAGAGTGTGGTAGCAGTTTATAAATATTCTAAGGGTGTAAATGTCCTGTAAAGACAAGTTTTACCACTGAACATGAGAAAAAGAGTGGACATGAAGCAGAGCCATAAATTTAAGGCAAATGAAAATGTAGTTCAAGTATTTAGAAGAAAAACTATTTCATGAATAATCATCTCCATTAATTATTTTGGCTTAAAATGCAACAATTTATTAAAGAACATGGTTTTTTTCCTTGTGTACATACCAAGTCTCTATTTACTCTTTAAATTTTAAAAAGCTCTGGCCCATTTAGAGGTATAACAGCTAAGTGAAGTAGACATTTGAGCCCACAAAGCTAAACTCCTGCAGATTGATTGGGCATCAAACCATAAAATATTCCACATGAATAGAGAAAGCTTTTTGGAGGTACAGTTCTGGTGCTCTTGTCTATAAGAGACTGGAATGTTTATGGGAGGAGAAAGCAGCATTTAAAATGCTTCATAACTTGAGAAAGCTTGTTTGTTATGTAAAGCATAAATAAATAAGGCATTATTTTTACACATCATCAGAATACCTGTGAGCATGTGCCTTTATTAAAAAGCTTTTTTGTATCTTCACTCTTTTTGAGTTGTTAATAATTTGTGTATGTGCTTCCCCCCAATATCCTTGTAGCTCCCTGTGACTCCCCTGAGATTGTTTTTCACTCTGTTTTAGAAAATTATGGAACGAGCAAATGAGCCATCAGGAAAAAAAAAATACTACAAGCCCTTACATGTGTCTCCCTACAAGCTGTTTTCTCTTTACTGTAATTGTTATGCTGGAACTCACAGTAACAGCCAGTGCTAATTACAAGCTCTGTCACTAGCATAAATATAAATATTCTACCCTGAGCAGTCAGGTGAGAGACTAAGCCCCCACCATTCAGTGCCAGTTGAGCCGTATCTAGATTCTGTAACTGTATTCAGCTATTTTTATTTTCCCATGAAACTGAAGTTAAAATGAATTTGATACACACAAAAATAAAGTTCTAGGGATTGCTTCAGATGGATGTGTATGCCCTTAAGTCACTAAATGTGAAGGGTTAGGCTTCTAGTTTTTCAACATTATCTTAATATAATTTCTCTGCAATGAAATCATGTGGTTTATAGTGTTTGGGATGTCATTAAATGGTAAGCTTGCTAGTACACAAGATCTGGAGTTTTTAGCCAACATTTCAAACAGTTTAATGTTTTGGTGATGAATAAGTATCTGCCTGACAGTTTTGAATGGCGATACTATCTTATCCTTAAGAATATGCAGATCAATATTGTAATTGGAGGCTATAGACTCAGTTTTCCTAAGATTGGCATACACAAAATAGTGCTGGCAAGTCAAATCTAGTCTTCTATGATTGCTTTCATTATAATGGTAGAGTTGCATGGTTGCAACAGAGATGTTATTACCTGCAAAGCCTGAATTATCAGTTACATGACCTTTCATAGAAAAAATGGCTAGCTTTTGCTCTAAAGCAACATAAACATATTAATTTTTTAACTTATAAACTGAAGAAAAGGGTGGACTTAAAGCAATCTTTGGGGCTTCCCTGGTGGCTCAGTGATAAAGAATCAGCTTGCAATGCAGGAGACGTGGGTTTGATCTCTGGGTCAGGAAGATATTCTGGAGAAGAAAAAGGCAACCCACTCCAGTATTCTTGCCTGGAGAATCCCATGGACAGAGAAGCTTGGCGGGCTGCAGTCCATGGGGTATCAAAAGGGTCGGGCATGACTTAGTGACTAAACAACAGTGAAACAATCTTTTTTTATTTGAAACCATCTTATTTGAAATTTGAATTCTATTTCTGCTTGCTCATGACTGCATTAGTATTTAAAATGGAACATTTTACAGCTGCATAATGAGTTGAATCTTACATGAAGCTCTTGTAACTTGCTTAATAATCACATTCTGTTCCTGTCATCAAGGCTAAGAGTGGTTAAATCCAAAAGCAGTGTTACAAGGCCCTTGGAGGAGTTGTCACCATTGAAGTGTAAAGTAGCAAGGTGGTGGCACCTGAAATATGCTTGATTCAAGTAATATGTTGATGAGAGAGCAAACTCTCCCTTAAGAAGTCAGACCTGAACATCTGTTATAAATCCCTCGACTCACAGTGGGTGTCCCAACCCTTATGGCCTACCATTCTAGTTCTGTGCTCAAACTTGGAGGTAGCTTTAGGGAAGTTCAGATTGCGTGAGAAATAGTTACTCTTAACTGTGACCTAAGAAACGTATCAAGGATGGTAGTGAGCAGAGAGACAAGTTCCCTGTTAAGCCCACTATAACCCATTTTTCTTGATTTAAAATATAATTGAACTTTCTATTTATTACCATTCAAATTGTTATATGTCTAAATCTCATAGGCTCAATGTTTTTATAATTAATTCATAGTTATCCTTAGGAAAATGACCCATAATAAAACAACCTTCTAAACCCAAATCAACCAGTGGAAAAACAAGTGTATTTGGTGAGGATAGATATAGGACAAATATAAGCAAAACCTAGGTTTTCTTTGTGTTAGCAGTGTGGAATGGGAAAAATATTTCATTCATAATAATGATGAAAATTATTTAGCAGTAAATTTAACCAAAAAGATTCAGAGCCAGTTGTGTAGAATTTTATTAAGGATCATAAAAAATTAATTTAGTAGAAGGCATACTAATTCTTTGATGAGAATGCTTAATAACATAAAAATATCAATGTTATAATTTTATAAATACAATATAGTTCCTA